>JABWIB010001837.1:59448-71952 GCA_016617825.1 Platyplectrum ornatum | reverse complement strand
TCTGGTCGAGTGTTAGCAGTAGCAGAGATTCCAAATGAGAAGAAGGACAATATAGAAATGTTTTTCATTCGTCCTTCAAAATGAACTATTGTGACAGCTAAATATTTGATACATATCAGCGCTATGTATTTTGAAATTATGCTTATTTAGATAATTTTTTTAAATACATATTTATATTTGAAATATCCATGCTGCAGCATACTACTATTCATTATACCGACAGCCAACGGCGCTGTGACAGCTAAGTCTAAACTGTAAGGGGAAGGTTATGTTTAGGCAGCACAAAGGGCAAGGTCAGGGTTAGGCTGCGGATTGTAGCATGGGAAGGTTTGGCTTATGCTGCGAGGAAGGAAATGAAGCGCAGAAGAGGACGGTTAGGGTTAGGCTATGGTAAAGGGAGGGTTGGGTTAATGGAAGGGGAGGGTTAGCGTTTCACTGCAGGTAAAGAATGGAGTGTAGAATGGGAAGGTTACAGTTAGGCTGCAAGGAGGGGAATCAATCTCAGAAGGTGATGGTTAGGTTTAGGCTGCGTGGAAGGGAGGGTTAGGCTGCAGTAAAGGGAGGGTTAGGTTAATGGAAGGGGAGGGTTATGCTATGCGAAAGGGAGGGTTTGGGTTAGGCTATGGGGAGGGGGGGTTAGGCTGCAGTAAAGGGAGAATTAGGTTAATAGAAGGGGAGGGTTATGTGAAAGGGAATGTTTGGGTTAAGCTGCGGAGAGGGAGGGTTCAGCTGCAGTAAAGGGAGGGTTAGGTTAATGGAAGGGGATGGTTAGGCTATGCGAAAGGGAGGATTTGGGTTAGGCTGTGGGGAGGGAGGGTTATGCTGCAGTAAAGGGAGGGTTAGGTTAATGGAAGGAGAGGGTTAGGCTATGTGAAAGGGAGGGTTTGGGTTAGGTCGTGGGGAAGGGAGGGTTAGCCTGCAGTAAAGGAAGGGTTAGATTAATGGAAGGGGAGGGTTATGCTATGCGAAAGGGAGGGTTTGGGTTAGGTCGTGGGGAATGGAGGGTTAGGCTGTGGTAAAAGGAGGGTTATATTAATGGAAGGGGAGGGGAGGGCAAGAATGAAAAAATGTGATAGGGAAAGCTCACCTCTCCGCACACCTGCAGTCGCCGGAATCACTGTGTTGGGCTGACTTCACTTGTAGACGCGGCCCATTCACTGTATCCTTGTCTAGAAAAGCCTTGTCTCAGCAGGACACACTGCAACGCACGCAGGCCATTACCCCAATCTATTNCCCCATTATGGCATTGACACAACCGGCGAGTGACAGCAAAGCTCATGATGTACCGGACAGGTTCATAGTGCAATGTAAAGCAGGTCTGCACTCCCTGAGCTCTCTGCGGTATATTTGGAATAAGAAGAGACACACGGGACATAAGACATGAACTACACGCCATAGACTGTAACACAGAACCGTCCTCTACTGTTACCCTCAGGCCTCCTCTGTCACCCCCCCGCCTCCTCTATACTTCATTATTGGTGATTGATAAGATAGGTCATAAAGTATGATATGAATTTCTGTTACCCGTCACTGACAACTGTGCGCGGATCTACGTAACATAAACACTGTGCATATAAGTGATAATATATAATTAGATAATCCAGATGGTGACCGATGTACTAGAGATAAGCTGAAAAGGTCAAAAAGAGAGAAACAATGCAAGTACATAGGACACAATCACGTATTAAATACAGCACTGGCTATACTGCAGAGTTGCCGACTCTCCTGGGATTTCTGGGAGACTCCCGGATTGTGGGCAGGTCTCCCAGTATCCCGGGAGAGTCGGCAAATCCCATGGGACCAGCGATTAATGTAAATCACTGCTTTAGACCTGATCAGTACTATGAATGAACGGGGCTTGATGACCTGGCCATTCATAGCAAGGGGAAGGGAGGGGCTTTGGGTGTGATTTGCATAGATCACGCCCAAAGCGCCACCCCCAGGTTGCTGACTCCTGGTTTCTCCAAGTAAGGAGAAACTAAAAGTCGGCAACCCTGCTATACTGAATGAATATAGTTGAAATAATAGAAACAATTGTAAATATTAGGATTAAAAGGACCAGATCCAGACCTTCTACCAGGGGGTGTCGTCCCATGAGCCCCATTGTAAATCTGGGTCTTCAGGAATCAGATATCTGTCCGATAATATGGTGGAACAGGGCAGGAGGCTGGTGTGTTTCTGCCATGTGTGAACAGGAAGGTCCTACACTTGTAACACGCATACCTCTCAACTGTTCCTCTTTTAGTGGGAAAGTCCCGCTTTGGGGGGACTGTCCCGCTGTCCCTCCCGCCTCCCTGTGTGTCCAGCTAAGGGGACAAACATGACCATTGATTTATTTTTTACATTAGCCACGACCCGCGGCATTGAAAGCAACCAATCAGATTCAAGCTCTCAGTTTCATTTTACATACTGGAGAATGTGAGCTCGAATCGGATTGGTTGCTATGGGCAACGTCCGCTACCTTTCAATCTCCCTGCTTAGTACATTTAGGCCCATGTTTATAATATGTTATGTAATGTATGTATATGAAGAAACAGTAATAAGACTTGTGTAATCAAGGTGGATTTTTCCTGTCACCCATAGGTTTCTCTACCCTATGACTGACGGAGGAACTCTGTTCATAGCAAGACATGGGCAAGACCTATACGTATTATTTTAATGACATGAGTAATGGAAGTGAGGCAGGTTTACAGCCATCATATGTGTCGTAACTACAATAATCACCACAAATGTAATTAATATACAATAAAAGGAAGCTACCGCAGCTGTAATTCAGCGCTATAACCCCCATCTTATGACTTACCTCTCTACAGGGCCACCTGTATTTACATTAATAACAGCGCTCATTCATTGATAGTGTGTCCCGAGCGCTGTTTAACGCTGTCAGGCCCATGGTTAAAACCATGTTGAATTGCAGGGGGGGGTGTGGGTAAAATGAATGTCAGTGTGTGCATGCAGGGAGAATACTTTATTGTTGCATGTTGCACACAGATACTGACCAGCGTTACTGTTACACTGTTATTACACTTGTGCTGGAAACATCNACACTGACATTCATTTTACCCCCCTGCAATTCAGGGTCTGCAAATAGTTTTAAGTATTGTAACANACAGTGAATTAATAATCGCACTTTTCTGCCTGTAGCATAAATATAAAAATGTACAGTTCACGTACTTTNATAGTTCTACTAGATCAGTCACTGTACATTCATTAGGTCAGGTTAAATATAGAGCTGTTCATTGTCTTGTCTGTATTGCCTCAGTATACTCAGTAATATTTACATGGTGTATGGTAAGACATAACTCTGCATATCTAGATAATCAAACATAGACCAGGAGCCCTACTAATACAGAACCATTCATTGTGCCAGAAATCGATGCCGTCTGGGAGATATACTAGGTTTGAAGGACATGGCTCGCTTCTCTGTACATCGCAATTAAAACTGTTAAGCGACGAAAGGAGACAGAATTTATGAGGATTTCTTCTTCTGTACACAGAACTCGGGTGGGCATTAGGATCTTTTACACTGTCATATAAATAGTACGTTAGACTTGGTTATATTTAATGCCATATAAGGTAACTGTGTCTCCGCAGAAGAAATGATCTGCAACAGATTACTGCTTCATACGGAAACAGAATTTATAATACATAACTACATCTTATATTATATGTTCTATCTATTGTTCAATAATACAAAAGAACTCAAAGGAGAAATGTCTTATGGATGTTTAACTACATCACTTAATACACAAGATGTACAACTGATTGAGGTTGCCTTATGTTACAGCAAGTATGCCCATCCCTACTTCCTCAAATACTCTGTCCCGCTGGGAGACAGAGGGGTTGATCCAGATATATATATGAACAAACATCTTTATGTGTAAACATCTGAGATACCACACTATGGGATTCCTGGGAAGAAAACATGAATATGAAATATGTCTATTANTTTTAAACTATTTTCCTGCAGCATTTTATTATTGTTTCTAATATAAGCCAACTGAGGTGCACAGCTCTCTTGTAACCACATGGTGGCGCTGTTTAATAATGACTGTCTGTATTGTTAGGCAATAGTCTGTTCTGATTTATTTATAAAGTGGAAACATATTATTAGGAACTCATTTTAGAATCTATGGGCACTTTATCTATTTATTCTACGTAAAAGCTGGTTCTAAGATTAGCAGAGCATTATTTTACACTAAGCTAAAACAATAACATGCCAGTATTATTTTTGAAAATGTGATTAATGTCTTGAGAGATCAAGAAAGATTAAGAAAATCCATAAAAGAAGTGTTATCTTCCATCTGAAGTATATACACACACACACACACACACACACACACACACACACTGTATAGCCAACTCTTGCTCTTACATTTAATATACCATTTCTGGCTTAATGGAGCAGAAGATAGGATGTGATGACCCTGGACAATGTAGTTCCATATGGTATGAATACATATGTTTTTACCAGCACTGCGTGACAGTCATTTCTCCTTAAAGCAATCTCTTCTGCTCCGCTATGGCTGTAATGATAACCTTATACTGCTCTGAACATGCTGTAGCCATTGATACAGATGAAGTCACTGGAGAATGCCACTAAGAACTAATCAGCATTCTGTATGTTGGCAACCTGCTTTGGCGTAGATAACTTTTGTTATATTTGGTTCTNTCTAAAGACATAATAAAACTGCAGCCAATCGTGACTTGGATGGATGATAAATATAGGTTTTGTTGTTTTATTAGTGGAGGGGGGGGTGTCAATGTTTTTATGACCGTTAACATGTACAGGATGGTGGAACACAAATTTACCGTGTTTCCCCAATAATAAGTCCAATCCTGATAATAAGCCCTATCCTATTTTACAGTAAACTGTCTAAAGTAAGCAATCCCCCGAAATTAAGCCCTATTTAAATCACAATGAGGTGTCATAATGTCAGCAGGGGGAACAATGAGGTGTCATAATGTCAGTAGCACTTGGGGGAACAATGAGGTGTAATAATGTCAGTAGCACTTGGGGGGACAATGACGTGTAATAATGTCAGCAGAACTTGGGGCACAATGAGGTGTCATAATGTCAGCAGCACTTGGGGATTAATAGCAGGTCAATAAAATNTTACTGTTACTACACTTGTGCTGGAAACATCATCTCTCACCTGTAATACTGATTGCAACTAATGAAACTTACCTCCCCTGCAATTCAACATGGTTTTACCCACTCTTGAAAAATCTTTTGATTGGAACAATTTATCTTATAGTGTATGGCCAGCTTAAGAGTTTTAGAGTCATTTCTGATAGCCTCTTTTTGCTCCCCACAGACTCGTTCGTGGTTCCTCCGTCCTCCAACGTGTGCCCTGGAGCCTGCACCCGGTCCGGACGGCAAAAGGGAACAAACAATCGTGTAATCCCCTCCAAACTTTTTCACCCCCTCAATAAAATGTGCTTACTTGACACTCCTCTTGGTTTCTTTGCTCATCAGCCTATCTTTAGGCTCAGAACCGATCTCCCATAGTTGTATAAGCAAGGGAATATTTCATAATAAATTCAATAAAAACAATATAAAATTGTTAAAACAAAACGAAAGCAAACCCAGCAAACCACCCCTTGCCTGGAGATGGAATAGATCGCCAATAGCCCCCACTCTGATGTACTGGGGCCCTGGAGGCTTGGACAAACTACCGGCAAGACGGAGGCTGCTGGAGACACAAAAATTGTGAGTCAGGTGATATATATGTTTTGTGACCTTTCCTGTTATATTGGGAAGTGTTGGTAGCACTTCCTTTTATCTACTGGACTCTCAGCTGAAGACCCTTGCTTATCTTATATATCTTATATACTTACAACTGTTTAAAATAATAATCTTGCCCCTATATAACCTAATATATAGGGGCAATGTTTGGCGGTAACTTGCTGGGGTCGTGTAAAATATTTTTTTCTTAGATGGGGTCCCAGAGAAAAATAGTTTGAGAACCCCTGCACTATTGTAATGCTGATGCGTTGGCGCAACCCTGTGTTAAACTGGACCATAATGTAAAACATGTTTAAAAGTTTCTATTGATATAAATTACATACTGTACCCGGATCTGTAATGTAATGAATTGTATTATCATATCTAATGCCATTTACTATAATGTCTGAATCAGGGCTGGACGTGGGGGTGTATACGGGAGTATGCCATACCGGCACTTCTACTGATGTAACTGATAAACTACAACTCTCCACTGACTATTATATTCTGTGTTTACTAAATGTCCATATCTCCACTTCTATATATCCATACCACCACTTCTATATATCCATACCACCTCTTCTATATATCCATACCACCACTTCTAAATGTCCATACCTCCACTTCTAAATGTCCATACCACCACTTCTATATATCCATACCACCACTTCTATATATATCCATACCACCACTTCTATATATCTATACCACCACTTCTATATATCCATATCACCACTTCTAAATGTCCATACCACCACTTCTATATATCCATANTATATATATATATATATATATATATATATATATATATATATATATATACACAACTGGCCCATTTTAGTAACTATCCACAGTCATAATCTAGGTTCATTAAATACCCCACCCAAGTCACCCTGAACTGGGTCCATTAGCCTATGTAAATATGCATCATGGGTCAACGGCTTTTGTTGCGATCCACTTCCCTGCCTTTTTCTTACCCNTGATTGTAATGCCAGGGGTTCTGCTCAACTGATTGAGATACTGAAAAGGTGGCACTGAGTAAGCCAGCGAGAAAAGCAATGCAAAGATTTTAAAAGGTATATGGAAATCCCGCATGTTGTTAATAGTTGCATTAAATGTTAATTATCATGTATGTGCGCGTAGGGGAATTAGAGTGACAAAGCTGGAGAGTTTTAGGAGATATTATTCTTAGTGAAAAAAAAGTCATTGTATTAAATGTACAAGCCAAAATAATTATCACATTACCATTAAGATGTTTTATTACAGAACACGCTAACACATGTGCGAAGCAACACCCATTTACAGCAATTAGTTTTTGTAAAGGAAAGGGAAGGTCTAATGCTGAGAAAGTTCCGTACACTACAGATGAAAGTCCTCTCAATAAGGGCTCCTGTGTACCGCGATGAAATAATTCTACGCAACTGAGAAGGATCTCAGGCCTGAACTTGCTCAATTCATTGAAGTTGCCATAGTCAGCTAATCACCAGTGTGCACACTTCCTTCCTAGGGGCATTCTTACAGCTATAGACAATGTGATACGGGACAAGAAACAGCCCCCTGATAGGGCCCTAATCTTACATTATAGCCGTGACTTCACCGCCATACAAAGTGGCAATTATCAACAGCATTTTCCAGGCAATTTCAATAGCTCTTTGTGTGACCTCTGCTAATGTTTTACACTAACACAAACTTACATGCCAAGAACAAGAGCAGTAATGATAAAAAGCAAATCAATACATCAGCGGACATCACAATGGATCATTTTATTATGTATAGTATTTTCATTAGAATAAGTAAGAAGTATACTTCCGAAGCTATGAAAGGCTATGTCAGTATTCAACACAGTCAGAAAGTAGACAAGGTTAAGGTAGCTCCTACGATTGCTAGATTGTCAATGCATTTATTCTGTTTACATCATTAATGCAGCTATAATCAATAAATTGTAACATCTTCCCTTTTCCTTTACAAACTTCGTAAATTTAGCCCATCATTTTTTTTTAATACAGAAATATATATATATATATATATATATATATATTTATATACACAAAAATATTCTTTTTTTTCTTAATATTGTTTTTAAAACAGTCAATTAATATGATACAACATTATATCATTCACTGTAATATAAAATATATTAAATTGTCCATACCAGTTAAATTCTCAGGTCGGACTAAATCATCTGTTATGTACTGATGTTGAGCAACTTTAGCTGTAGCTAGGCAAATAATTAAAATGAACGATTTCCAAACCTCAAGCTTGAGTGGCCTCCAAATATCTCGAGTTTGGTTTCTAAGTGAGTCTGACAGAATGGCATNGTGCCTGTGTGTAGTACATGTACAAAATGCTGAGCTGTGAAGACCAACTGGTCTGGTGCAATGCACTCTCATTGCCAGGTACTGTACCCTGGCATAACAGATACTAAGTTCTGTGAAATGTTAGGATAATGAAATATTAGGATATGCTGTTTATGGAAAAGTGGCACTTGGCACAACAAAGCCTATAACCTCAGCACAGATTAAGTGATCTCACTAAACAATTTCATGGCATGCCTCCTGAGGTTTTACAGCTGGGACACTGTCTGTTTTTGCAGTTTGTGCGTTTAACGGCCAAAAACATGGTGCCAGGTAAATAACTAAGTTATCTAATATATGCGACCTCCTAACTTTAAACGTGTACACGTAAATCTGCTTTTAAATTATAATTCAATAAGTCGTCAGTGATTAGGTTAAAATATAAGTGGAACAAAATGAAAATGGCACTTTCTTTTATTTTTGTCTAGTTTCCCGCTGTTACTTATATATAAGTCGTTGAAAAGATCACACTTTTATATTGCAAAATATAATAATCCCATGTACTAAAAATGTGGTACTACAGTGGCTGAGGTTATGTAGTCAGCTGCCTAAGGCGCAGTGGGTACTAAAGCCTTGGATGGGGAAGGAGGTTCATAAAGCCTCATTGATACTTATTTTGCCTCTGACTGTTAATCATTGTATCATTTCATTGTATATTGTATATTGTGTTAGTCAAGTGAAATGACTTGCATAATAAAGATACAAGACATACTACACTGTGTAGGACAAATCTTATATAAACCAGTGCTAAACTCTTCATTTATGGTTGGCTATCCTAATTATCTAGTTTTATCCTGCATGAATTATGTATAGACGAGGACATGAGATTTTTTAAATCACTAGAACACAAAATCACTTTGTACACAAAAAGCACACCATAAACCAGTCCTAATAATCTGATTCTGATAATGACTCAATTGATATCATTGGTGTCCAAGTTCTCCTTAGACATATATTACAAATATCGCTATAGAAGTTACTGCAGGGTATGGTCTGTGAAACCCAGGGGCCTTTGGTAATACCTATCCCTTACTCACATGTATTCTGCACATTCATTAATAATGGGAGTTACATTGCATATATATATATATATATATATATACACACATATACTATAGTTTTGGTGTTCAACATTTAACCTTTTATTTTGGTAATAAAAATAACATAGTAGGTATTAGTATATATAAAATAGAAAATATTCTAGACTTACCAGGGTACTGCCATCAGTCCAGCGGAAATCATTCTCAAACATCTTATCATTCAGACCAATCCACTGGTAGTCATGACCCAAGCCTTTTAAAAAGAAAATGTATGAGGAACCATTTTAATACAAAAGTACAAATAATTGTCTGATATATTTATGATGCCTCCAAAATATAACTTACGGTTGACAAAATTCTGTTCGTCCTGTGACAATATGCTGGTGAGGTGACCACCCTGCACGCGGCATTCCCTCTCAGCTGCATCCCATGTGCGCCGGTGGGCAAAGTATTTGTAGCAATGNCCTTGAAATTTGTGCCAGCCATAATCACATACCTCAGTGTCTAAATCGGGTTAGAAGACAAATATTTAGGCATTATTATTAGACTGCTACATTGTGATTACAACATTTATGATTTGTTGCCAAGGCATCACAGGCAATACGGCTTCTTAGAATTCCAATGCAAGTTGTAGTCACATCCATATGTGCGTATATGATATAACATGCTATGCATTCTCCTTCAAGTGCACTCTAATTTTGGAACTAGATGTCACCAGCTTGTGTGCTATCTGCTTTATTTAATATCTCACATCTGACTTGTCAGAGCACAATGCTTATATACACTATGGTAAAGAGGAAAAGAGTGTTAGGGCTTAGGCGTTCAAGCATTTTGTTCTGTAGAAGTAACTGATGGCTCAAGCAAATAATTGTGCAACTGTAGCATTTAAACAAGCCAGCACAGCTACCATCTGCAGCAGGACATTCAGCTTGTCCTATGTGATAAATGCTGCAAGCATACAGATGCTAAAAAAGAACGTTTTGTCATCCACACTACCAGTTATGTTAAAGTAAGNTTAGCAACAAGAAATCATACTAATAACAATCTCATTTATTTATGTATTTATTTTATACATTAGAACATTAAAAGGTTAAGGAGTGAGTGCGTTTGAAAAGCTTAGGCCCANACTGGTATATGTGGTATATCACATTCGATAAACAGGTAATAAAATTGAATCTGAGTACTAAAGCACACCCATCCTGTGGTATAACCTGGTACTTGATCAATCTACTTGGCATCTTTTCCCTTTCCAATGAGTTTAAGTCTGATGCGGCACAATTTAGTCTCCTGCCAGATGTGAGTGTCTACATCGCTAATATGGCTTTATTTTGTCTGGCAGAATGGAATTTTTGGCTGAGGATACTTTTCCCAGTTCCCAAACCACTGTAAAGCCCTCAGCTATAGGAGAGATGAAATCCAGAGATGAGGAACCAAAAATCTGTTCCTCGCTGATAAAATAGGAAACTTTAACCACTTATGGAAGCAGCACTGTTGCTATTTATTAATGTTTCTTGCTTTCTCTAATGGAAAATTCTTCTTAATTATTATTTATTGTTATCATTATTATTATTATTAGATGAAGCGCAGTCCTATAAATGAACATTCATTGGCTTTTATTAATGACATTGCAGAGTCACTTTTTATGTTCTACCCTCTGCTACTGGCGCATTTTAACATCTGCATTTCTCATGCGACCACACTTAANCTTATTAAACACAACTTGTCTGAACAAAGTCTGCATTAGTGTCTGCTTCCTTAATGAAATGTCATTATCCATTAAGTAAAACATCTGAAATGTAATTAAGACGTTCTTTGTTTTCAAAAGGGTCACAAAATGGAGCCAAGTGTTCCGCATCCACCCTCTACCCATATGTTATCTCTGCAATTANGTATGCCGTACAANACCCAAGGCGCAATGCCTGTGTTANGNAATACACAATGAAATAAACAATGATGAGGACAAAACAGTGTATTACCATTGGTGGCAAACCACAGAATAGATATTAAGCAGAAAACAAATGGTTAAAACACATATTTTCTTTCTTTTTTTTTTGCTCTTACAGAATACAGTGTAAAGAAAATGTCCTACTTTGATAAACGTTACAAAATGTATTTTTTATTGTTCACCTATATAGCTTCTTTTATTTAACAATTACCAGTCTTATGATAAAATACCCAGTAAAATATATGAAGTAGTTTATATTTATAAAACTCTGGGGATGATTTACTTAAACTTGTTGATGTTGCTGAATAGTTGAAAAACTAATTTACTACCGTACCTTGCTCACAAACTGGACCACTGTAACTGGGAAGACAGATGCACATGAAAGAGTTAATGCCATCAACACAAGCAGCTCCGTTGCGACATGGATTTGACTGACATTCATCAATATCTGTGGAAAAGAAGATACATTAAGACTGTATTGTAATCAGAGCATTNCCAATTTTTATTAATATTTGTTNATGTTTATTCAAATTATATTAATAAAAAATGTTCTAGTATGTCTAACCACAGCATAGTAATTCATTAGAATACCTATGTTTCCCAACACAGAAATTTCTCCAGGTTCTGTGCGGGTTGGCTGCAACCCTTACATACATCTGGTTAAACAGGTCTATATAGGGCATCTCAGTATAGCTTTATTTATTAACAAAAGCAAAGTGTTGCCAGTCCATAGTTTGACTTTGTACCCACTCTGTACCCTTCTCATTAATGCTCAGGTCAAAACCCAAAAAATTACATTTAAAGAAAAATGATCAGTTGTCATTAAAGTTTTCCATACCGATTTCACAAAGTTCTCCACTGAAGCCTGGCATACATGTGCAGACATATGAAGACGTGCCCCGTGCATAGCAAGTTCCACCCTGTTGGCAGGGATTGACCCGGCATGGATCTTGAGCTACAAGGAAAAACATATATATATTTCAAATAAAAGTAAAAGGTCACTGACAATTTATTAAACCTGACAATCTTTGACATTGTATCTATTGTATTTTGTTCATTAGCTATACATTTTCTGGTTGTGATAACATCTCCTATGTATTTTATTTATTCAGTGAAAGCAAGAACCATCTCATGACGACTGTCTTTAATAGCAAAGCTCTAGAAATGTTCATGAAACATGTAACATATTTTTGAGTTTTTAAAATATCTGTGACCTGATTGGTCCTGATGCCCCATAAAAGTCACAACACATTGCAGAGGCACAAGCGTGTCAGAGCAGAAGGAAAAATGAGGAACAACTGTACGACAAATTGCTAATAGCGCCATGCAAACAGATGACCTTACAATGAAACATTTTATAACCTAGTAAAATATTTATACAGATATAGACAAAACATTTAGATGGTGATGAATGATAAACATATGTATAAATAAATA
>JABWIB010001837.1:35315-59228 GCA_016617825.1 Platyplectrum ornatum | reverse complement strand
ATGTTTATTCAAATTATATTAATAAAAAATGTTCTAGTATGTCTAACCACAGCATAGTAATTCATTAGAATACCTATGTTTCCCAACACAGAAATTTCTCCAGGTTCTGTGCGGGTTGGCTGCAACCCTTACATACATCTGGTTAAACAGGTCTATATAGGGCATCTCAGTATAGCTTTATTTATTAACAAAAGCAAAGTGTTGCCAGTCCATAGTTTGACTTTGTACCCACTCTGTACCCTTCTCATTAATGCTCAGGTCAAAACCCAAAAAATTACATTTAAAGAAAAATGATCAGTTGTCATTAAAGTTTTCCATACCGATTT
This sequence comes from Platyplectrum ornatum, assembly GCA_016617825.1. Lineage (NCBI taxonomy): Eukaryota > Metazoa > Chordata > Amphibia > Anura > Limnodynastidae > Platyplectrum > Platyplectrum ornatum. Next base: position 58,902 of record JABWIB010001837.1, on the reverse strand, counting down.
CACAAAGTTCTCCACTGAAGCCTGGCATACATGTGCAGACATATGAAGACGTGCCCCGTGCATAGCAAGTTCCACCCTGTTGGCAGGGATTGACCCGGCATGGATCTTGAGCTACAAGGAAAAACATATATATATTTCAAATAAAAGTAAAAGGTCACTGACAATTTATTAAACCTGACAATCTTTGACATTGTATCTATTGTATTTTGTTCATTAGCTATACATTTTCTGGTTGTGATAACATCTCCTATGTATTTTATTTATTCAGTGAAAGCAAGAACCATCTCATGACGACTGTCTTTAATAGCAAAGCTCTAGAAATGTTCATGAAACATGTAACATATTTTTGAGTTTTTAAAATATCTGTGACCTGATTGGTCCTGATGCCCCATAAAAGTCACAACACATTGCAGAGGCACAAGCGTGTCAGAGCAGAAGGAAAAATGAGGAACAACTGTACGACAAATTGCTAATAGCGCCATGCAAACAGATGACCTTACAATGAAACATTTTATAACCTAGTAAAATATTTATACAGATATAGACAAAACATTTAGATGGTGATGAATGATAAACATATGTATAAATAAATATATATATATATATATGTATCAGAGAATGATTAACAACAGTATATGAATGCCTTACTTGTTATTCGCAGCTCAGTTCCATCAACGTTGTTACTGGTTGAAATGCGGATATCGATATCTGGCAGTGGTGTTATAGCCCCTGTGAAGCTCCCTTTTCCTTCACTTTCACTTTCCCTGGTGGGTTCCACAACATAGTTTGGAGCCACTGATGCCTCCTGCTGTATAATTACGGACACCTCTTTCTCTACTGGCTCATCATCTGATGGAGCGGGTGACGGAAGTGTTTTTTCAGGCTGATGAATGGCAGGTTGAGATGTGCTAGCTGGTATTTCCTCTGCAACTGGACTTTCTGATGAATGAACTAGCAATAAAGCCTGGGTATCTGTCTCAGCGTCTGGTTCACTTGTGGTTTCAGTTGTAACTGAAAAGATTTCCCCTCCAATATGGGATGCGGTAGTAGAGTCAGGTATTACACCTTGCTCAGCATCATCAATGTCTTTATCAGTGGGTTCTACAGACTCTGTTCCATCGANTGACTCAATACCTGTGGGCTTGTAGGTGGCTGTAATGTCAGCACTAGCTTCTTGTCCTGCGGCCACATGATGAGTTTCAGAACCAGCAGAAGGCAAAGTACTTGGATTGATTTTTCCTGTGTAGTCAGATGCCCCATTCACAAGAATTACAGTCACAGGAGCTTTAGGCTCTTCAGTAACTACTGCAATGTGTTCCTCTTCTGCTGGATCAATACTTGTCGTCTTAACTTCACTTGTATATATTTGTGATGGNTCAGATGTTTCTGCTAAGATTTCANTAGCTTGTGATGAAACTTCAGCACTAATTATTTCTACTTTGACTTTTTCAGTGGCGTCTACTGGACTGGATGTCAAATCAGGTTGACCAGTGGTTGCTTTCTCCTGCGATGTTACAGATTCAACATCAATGGGAATGGTCACCTCAAAATCTTTACCTTCAACAGAAATAATTTGTATGGTAGACTGATCCTTGGATGTCTCTANACTGATTGTTGATGTAAGATAGAGCTCTGCATCTGTACTTTCCTCTGCTCCTGCAGGTGTATCAATATCTATGATGTTTGCGGCTTCAGATGGGCTTACTCTTTCAGGTGATTCTATTATTGTTATGTCAGTAGATACTGTGTCATCCAACTCCCTCCCAACAAGTATAGGCACTGTTGTTGCAGCTTGTGTAGGAACAGAAATCTTGGAAACAGATGTACTTGGCTGAAATTGTGGTTTTTCCTTTGTGGTCTGAAGTGAGGTATCGAATCCAGAACCCTCTGCTGAGCCCTCAACTATAGCAGAGAAAGGTGTTGTAACCTCTTCCCCTACTGTGAATGGAATAGCAGTTGTATGTTTTTCTGTCACTTCTGGTGTCTTTTGTGTGAGATCATCTTCACTTGTTACTGCTTTTGATTGTATAACAGAGATATCACCTTCTGTTACTAGTTTTTTATCCTCAAAAACTTTGGAATCTGGCTGTGACGTATAAAATTCAGCTTCAATCAATGGTTCAGATGTCTGTAAACTGGACGTAAAATAATCATCCATGTGTGANGTAGGGGCTATAGAACTAGGCTCAGTTACACCTTCTTCACCGGAACTTTGACCTAAAATAAACTCTGTAAACTCTGCTATTTTGGACTCTGTTGTGGCTTTTATTATCTTATCAGAATCTGTGACAACAAATTGGCTGCTCACTGGTTCTTCAGGACTTAGCTCGAGAACCCCAGTGGAAATCTNTTGGGGTGCTTCAGACAAAATGTCTGTTTGCTGTGTTGTTATTCCCTCCAAACTTTCTGTTGAGTCGATTAGCAGCAGAGAAGCAACAGTAGCATCTGTTCCAATTACCTGTTCACTTGTGGCTTCAAAGATTTCTGTAACAGCTTTTTGTGGGCTCTCAGTAGGCTGTCCATCAATCAAACGGTGAATACCATATGCACTGGTGTCTTCCTTATATTCGACAGTAGTAGAAGAAGCAGATTCGGTCTGGATTTGGTCCACTTGTTCAGAGGTATGAACTTTAANAGCAGTTGTACTGACATCAGTAACTTCTTCTCCAGATCCTTCCTCATATATCTTATCGGTGGGCACAACTGTATATTGTGGTGTCACAGTGGTTGACTTTAATTCTAATCCTTCCTCTGGCTTTAGAGTTAAAGACTCAAGTTCTTCTGCAATTTTTGTGCTAGATTTGTCTAGAATAAACTCAGAAGTGATGGATGTGGGGCTAATGACTTCACTTATTGTATCATTATGTTGAGCTATTTCCCATATGCTACTGACAGTACTTTCATCAATTACTTCAAAAGCTGGTGTTGCAGCATCACTGGAGTCATCTTTTTCATCTTCAACACTTATAGGAGATGCTGTTAACAGTTTTGATTGCAAAACTTCTTCAGTAAATGACTTTGTTTTATCTGTCAACAACTGAGATGAGCTCGAGCTTAAACTAATGTCTGGTTTTTGAGTCAAGCTTTCAAAATGGCTAGAAATGTCAATCTTCACAGTAGGCAGAGTGTCAGTACTAATATGTTCTTCAGACAATGACATTGTAATAGATGAATCAGTGTAGGGTTCAGAGTCTTTCTCACCAGAACCTTCTGTTAAAGGTAGACTTGTGCTTAGATCTTGTGGTATAAAACCTGAACTTTCCTCTGGCAAGATGATATCATCAGTTGAATAAATAACTTTAGGTATTGCAGAAGTTGATTGATTTAGGTCTGCGGTTTCAGTTGCGTAACTTATTGTAGTTATTTCTTCAGATTTGGTGCCTGAATGTAATATGGGACTTTCAGTGGAAATGACCCTCAGATCACTAGTGCTCTGACCAAAAAGTGGCGAGTCAGTGCTAATGATCTCTTGATATGTAACAGTGCTTTGTTCTAAGATAACTCCTGGTTGGTCTGTTATGGTATCACCTACTGTGCTCTCAGTTTCAGATACTATTGTTTCTGTTGTTTTGGTTACAGTTCCTGGAAGTGATGTACTTAAAAAATCCTTAATATGATCTCCTNATCCTTCATCAGTAAATGGAGGTTGACTACTAATTTCTTGAATTAGCTGTAGAGAACTTGTTTGAGTTTCTGAACTTTCCTCTGTGGATGCCCTCTCAGGATCTGTTGTAGAAGTTGTAGAAATGCCATCCCCTGAGCCTTGCTCAGTAAATAAAGAGATAGTGCTGATTTCTTCCTTTATTTCTGATTGTCTGGATTCTGATTGTATGCTGACATGNGATTCTTCTGTAACAAAAGGGCTAATAAGTTTCACTGCTGGAGGAGTTGTAAGTTCATTATCAACTCCTGAGCCTTCTTCAGAAAACAAAGTGACCCTTGGCTCCTCAGTGCTGATGGATGAGTCTGTGGTTTTAAGCTTAGATGGTTGGGGCTCATCTGTGCTTAACCTTATAGATTCCTGTTTATCTGGTAAAGCAGTTTGAGTCGCTGTCTCAAACGGTGACATTTCTGTAATCTCTGATAAGTTTACAATTGGCAGATCTGTAGTAGTACGTTCAGATTCTGGATCTGCTTTTGATTCTGAGGTGCTTATAATAGAAACTGTGGACAATTCTAACTCAACACCTGAGCCTTCCACAGAAAATAGCCTTCCAGTAGATGTTGTCAGTGGTATACTGGCAGATGCATCATCCACCCTTTCGGTTTNAGATTCAAAATGAAGAGCCTTGTCAGTGACTGTCATAACAGAATCAGAAGTCGAGTCACCATCACCAGAGCTAAACACATCAGGTAAAGGTGTTTTTGTATCATCTACTGGAGTAGTTGAATATACTTCTAAACTNATAGTTGTCTCCTCTCCTGAACCATTAATCAGGGAAGGTGATAAAGTGCCTAATTGTCCTGAGGTTGAATCAGATTCAGGAATGGCAGTGGAGATTTCCTGTGAGGATGAGGATTTTTCGATATCTAAAGTGAGTTTTGCAGTGGATGTAATAGGGGCTTCAACGTCTTCTAGACTCTTGGATGTAAAAGGAACTGCGGAAGAGGCAGCTGTAGATTCAATCATATATTCCGGCTCAGTTGTTATTTGTTTTATCACTTCAGATCTAATGCCTGATGGGGGTAAATGTGATGTAAATACATCCGTAAGTGTTGTGCCCAGATCTCCTGATCCTTCATAGATAAGAGATGGTTCAACACTAATTACTTTTGCAGGTGTAGAGTCTGTAGTGTNCTTTATTACTCTAAGCATTTCTCCTGTTGCGGTATCAGTTATTCCTATTTCAACTTTGGTTATATCTGTTATTATTGTTTCTTCTGTAGTTGAGATTACAGCACTCTCAGCTGTATATTCTTTCTTTGTAGCAGTGGTGGGTTCTACTGTGACAGTATACTTTGATTCTGTAACAACTGTCTTACTTGAATCNGTTTGGAGATGTTGTAGCTCACTGTCAGATTTTGTGCTTGATATATCTTCTATAACACTATATTGTGTTACTGGGCTGCCAGAAGAAGATAGGATATCTACAGTTACATCTACACCTGAACCCTCAAANTCACTGAGCAGCAGTTTTCCAGTTGGCTCTTGTGTTATTACAGTGATTACAGTACTGGTTTCTTCCATTTTCTCAGACAGAGATTGAGACTCTGATGACCCATCAGTCACAGCTTTCATGATGGCCTGTGTTGAGGATTCTGTACTTTCTTTAAACTCTTCAACAGTAGGTGTTACCTTAATAATGATATCTGTTTCAGTTTCCCCAGACCCTTCAGATTCTGTTGGNAGAACAGTTGCAGCTTTCTCAGTGGCCTGTGATGAAGAATCTTTAGATGTTATAATAGTAATGGTTCTTGTTTCAGGTTCTCCGGAGCCTTCAAATTCTGNTGATGGAACAGTGGNAGGAATGGCAGTGGACTGTTTTGAAGATTCTTTACTTTCTGGAAAATCTGTAACAGTGGACATCACAGTAAAAATGGTCTCTTTTTCAGGTTCCTCTGAACCTTTAGATTCAGATGGAAGAACAGTTTCAGCTTGCACAATGGCCTGTGTTGATAAATCTTTAGGTGTTATAATAGTAATGGTTCCTGTTTCAGGTTCTCCGGAGCCTTCAAATTCTGATAGTGGAATAGTGGCAGGTACTGCAGTGGACAGTTTTGAGGATTCTTTAGTTTCTGGAAAATCTGTAACAGTAGACATCACAGTAAAAATGGTCTCTGGTTCAGGTTCCTCTGAACCTTTANATTCAGAAGGAAGAACAGTTTCAGCTTGCACAATGGCCTGTGTTGAAGAATCTTTAAGTGTTATAATTGATATGGTTCCTGTTTCAGGTTCTCCTGAGCCATCAAATTCTGATGATGGAACAGTGGCAGGAACTNGGTTCAGGTTCTTCAGAACCTTTAAATTCAGATGGAAGAACAGTTTCCACTTGCACAATGGACTGTGTTGACAAATCTTTAGGTGTTATAATTGATATGGTTCCTGTTTCAGGTTCTCCGGAGCCTTCAAATTCTGATGATGGAACAGTGGCAGGTACTGCAGTGGACTGTTTTAGGGATTCTTTACTTTCTGTAAAATGTTTAACAGTAGGCATCACAGTAAAAATGGTCTCTGGTTCAGGTTCCTCTGAACCTTTAAGTTCAGATGGAAGAACAGTTTCATCTTGCACAATGGTCTGTGTTGACAAATCTTTAGGTGTTATAATAGTAATGGTTCTTGTTTCAGGTTCTCCAGAGCCTTCAAATTCTGATAGTGGAACAGTGGCAGGAACTGCAGTGGACGGTTTTGAGGATTCTTTGCTTTCTGAAAAATCTTTTACAGTGGGCATCACAGTAAAAATGGTCTCTGNTTCAGGTTCTTCAGAACCTTTAAATTCANATGGAAGAACAGTTTCCGCTTGCACAATGGCCTGTGTTGACAAATCTTTAGGTGTTATAATAGAAATGGTTCCTGTTTCAGGTTCTCCNGAGCCTTCAAACTCTGATAGTGGAACAGTGGCAGGAACTGCAGTGGANGGTTTTGAGGATTCATTACTTTCTGAAAATGCTTTTACAGTAGACATCACAGTAAAAATGGTCTCTGGTTCAGGTTCTTCAGAACCTTTAAATTCAGACGGAAGAAAAGTTTCATCTTCCACAATGGCCTGTGTTGAGGATTCTTTACTTTCAATAAGCAGTTTAAAAGCAGTTTCTGTTTCAGGTTTATCAGAGGTTTCAGGTTCTAATGGGACACTTGATCCAGCTTCTACAGTGGCCTGTGTTGGGTATTCTTTACTGTGTAGTGTGTCTTTAACAGAAGGTGTTACATTATAAATGGTCACAATTTCAGGTTCCCCGGAGCCTTCNGTTACTGGCAATAAAATTGTCACATCTTCTGAGATGGTCCGAGAGGGTTCTTTACTTTGTATAACCTCTTGAACAGTAGGTGTTATATTATAAATTACCTCAGTGTCAGAGCGTTCNGGTTCTGATGAGACACTTGGTCCAGATTCTACAGANGCCTGTGTTGGGTATTCTTTACTTTGTGAAATTTCCTTAACAGAAGGTGTTACATTATAAATGGTCACACTTTCAGGTTCCCCAGAGCCTTCACTTTCTGGTGAGTAAATCAGCACTGATTCTGAGANGGTCACAGGGGAGGGTTCTTTACTTTGTGTAAACTCTTGAACAGTAGGTGTTATATTATAAATTACCTCGATTTCAGTCTCCCTTGAGGGTTCAACAGTCCAAGCTGCTACTGTGGCCTTGGTTGAGGATTCTTTACTTTGTGTGAACTCAATAACAGTGGTTGTTTCATTAGTAAGAGTTTCTGTTTCAGGCTCCCCAGAGCCCTCTAGAGGAGAGAATGCTGTTGAACCCTGAATAAGTTTCAATGGACCTGATGACGTCACACCAAGTTCCACTTGAGAGTCAGTTATTTCTGAATCATCAGCTCCCAGTGGTATTTTTGTTGTAGGTAATATTGTTACTCCAGTGGAACCTTGTGGGATAGTTTCAAGAAGTAGATTGGTTGGAAAGGCCTTAATCGTATCTGTTACTGAACCCTGTTCAGAGCTCTTAGAAGTTATAATGGTTGGTTTAGCAGTAATTAAATCAGCTTNAGAATCTCCATCACCAGAAGATTCCAGGGTAAATAAAATTGAATGGTCTTTAGTCGGAGCAGTACTGGGATGAAACTGTATTTCAGATTCCTTTGGTATTAATGTGTCAACTTCGGATGGCTGGGTAGTAGGCAGATCTATACTTTTAAGTCCTGTATCACCACTTGATTCAGGTTCTTGCATTTCAACAGAAGTAAGGTCTGGGGCATCTGTTTGCAGGGTGCCCTGCTCAGTAACCTCACTGGACTGGACTGATGCATTTACTGATGGCGTAACACTTTCAACNAGGTCTCCCTTAGCCTCCTCAGCCTTTGAATGCTTTGGTTCTGGAGTAATTTCCTGTTTTCCATTAATAAATTGCAAAGACGGCGATGTAGCAGCTGTAGTAGATGTGTCGCAGTCCTCCTCTGAAGAACTTGAAATTGGGGGCAAAGCTTCTATGAATAAATGTTCTCCAGACTCATTTGCATGTATACCCAATTCAATAAGAAGATCACTCACTGAGCCTGATGAAAAACAAATAATGATTTTTAGCTTGTGAACGTGTTAATGTTTACACAAAAAAGACAATTTTCAGTAAATGACAGTGAAGCAGTAATTATAGTGAATGTCATCACTAACCATTAGTTTTCTGAATGAATATGACAGACAAGGACAGTGTAGCAAAGCAGACAACATTATCAAACAATGAGGTGAAATGTCTGGTGCAAGCCACATAATTCATCCATACTCACCCAATTATCATTTTGTTTGGTTCAAATGAATGTAATTTACATGAATCTTTACAAGAACAACTGTATGAACACCATACTACAATGTTTAACTTATGATATTAATGTGTTGTATTATGTTCTGCTTACAATGGATATGACTGGTTGTCTAACACACATTTTGGTTTACTTTACTGGAAACAATGTATATACTCATTTTCAAAACTGGATGAAAGATCAAAAGATACATGCAAGTGTTGTCAGTTGTCTGAATAACTCACAAACAGTGGCTGGGCAGTGTCATTATTATTTCTCAGTTGCTCAGGCTAATCCACTAGAGTTTCTCCATAAAACACACTGACCCTACTTCTATGTTTTCAGACATTCTTCCCACAGGCCTTGCATTGAACAGATTATTGGCTTGGAAGGGAAAAAAGACACCTGTGTCTGTAAATATAACACCTTAAGACATCTGTTTTCCATAGGGGTTTTATAACCTGGGAAGCACTTTATTTAATAGATGGACAGACTAGCACTATTTTATGAAGTGGGATTTTGTATTTAAAAGATNGTGTTACTAATTGATTGGTGTACACTTATAAAGCTATAGATGTTTCTTCAGACATTTATCAAGTAAGCACTAGTCTCAGCCTCTGGTAAAGAGGCCTATGGAAGATAGAGTACTAAAGCTAGAGACACGGGACATAGAGCCCCACCTGGCACACCCTTCACATGGAGAAATGTTCTACCTACGTACACATTGCAATAGTTTTGGCTAGAGAGCATCTGTACGCACAATCTGCAACCCAACACATCCTCTTCAATATAAATACTAGTTACTCCCACTCAATAGGCCTAACCCTCTTCATGAAATAATGGCACACCCCACGTATGCAATTCTAGGTGTGTGGATAATCCGTACGGATATCATGTTCAGAACTGCGCAATTCTGACAATTCCCACATAACATCCACATAGGGTCATAAACATGCCACATAGAATATTGTCATATGGACAATCATTACAATATTGAATTCTATTTCATAAGCCATTCCTATCCCCAATCCTATACCTAACACTACCTGTGACTGATAAAGCGGCAGCTGCCGGTCAAAAGACAAAAGAGACAAGAGTGGAGGAGAGACCAGAAGAAGGCACAGCAGACTGACGGAAATGTAGTTTTCAGTGGGGAAAGAGTAGTGCATGGCTGAGGTAAGAAGAAGACGGTTAAGCAAAGAAGAGGAGAAACCAGGAGCAGGCACAGTGGAGGAGTGACCATGAGAAGGGACAGCAAAGTGAAGGATTTTGAAATCACTGTCCCAATACAAACCACAAAACGTACTTGTAAAAAAGAACTGGACTAAAAACAAAACAAAAACTGGACTGAAAACTGTTTAGGAAGATGACCTGAGCCCGGGTAATACTATAGCAATGTATAATGAACAACGTTTCAATATAATCTGCTGCTACATAATGTATCTCAGGAGTGTCGGATACAAAGAGTACTGAGGAAAAATATGTTTAAATACATGGAGTCCTATGTCCTATATGATTTACTTCTCAAGTAGTACATTTTATGTTGACAAGATAACAGTAAGTATAAAGGACAAATTAACACCATATTTGAGCTATGATGATTTGTAGAAACAATTCTGTCATTCTGTAAACTGTGTTCCTCAAAGCAATACAAGCAGTCAAACGTTTTGTATAAACGCTCTCTGATTTCAAAGGGAGTCTCACATCTGTATTCCCCATCCCCCAGGCTAAAAGCTGGGACATGCGGTAATTGCTATTGAGAGGCTTACCTCAGAGTCATCACCTGGACATGAATATTAACAGAAGTATCTCAAGCATGAAAATCGCTAACACTACTGTGGGAAAAATCAGATGGGAGGCTACACTTATTCCCAAGCAGAGCCTACATTACGTACGGCTTTGTTTAGCTTTTGTGATCATATCCCTGAGAGTGTTAAACATTTGTCGGAGAGCATAGATGGTGTGGTAGCATATACTGATTTCTATATGCACCGAGTGTTCAAGGAACTAAAGAATACTTCAAGTGTGTAGTCACTGTGTCAAAACGNGATGTTTCCTTGGTGACAAACAAAAGACTGGAAGGATTGTGTATGTTTCCTAAGAACTGTATGTTATATAATGGCAACACATCCTTGTAACTAAGGAAGCCTACAAAAGATGTGAAAAATATGGGAAGACCCTCCTAAACCGTGAAAGGGAGACGGGTGATCTAATAAAAAGCAATCCAGCTTGTTAAGCATTCTCAATACTGCACAGAAAAGAATACAATTAGTCTATTCAAACAATTTTATGAAAGTTTTTTTTCTAAGCTGTAAATCCACTGCAGTGTCCTAGTGAATTCTATGCTGTTGTGAGTCGGTAAAATCCAGTAGTGACAAGTCTCTAAATACCCCTCCGACGCCAAGACTGCATGAGCTATGCCAGTAACTTTACTCCCAGTCTTGTAAAAGCTTTTTATTATCTCTTATTTCAAATGTTTATTAGTTCTTATATTCCTAAATATAGATGTTAATAGCACAAATANAAATATGCTCTGTGTGAGTTGAGCTGACTTGCTTTATATATTTATGAATCTCCTAGCCTACTCCTTTTAATTCCGCAAATACCTAGCCAATGGCGGGTGTCTAGTAGATTCTGAATCCAGGCCACAATGTGAATATTTCTCCAAAATATAATCATATTTTAATTTATCTTGCTCCTGAGGGCACTTTTACAGACTATTATCTAACTTCACACTCTTTGACCANTGACTCATAGGACATTTATGGTGANGACTAGGTGACTAAGTAATTGGTTATTTGTCTGAGACAGCAGACTTTGTAACACTGATGTGTGCTCAGATTCTAAACCTTTTGTCTACTATGTTTTAAATATTTTGTTATATAACCATACATTTTTACAGCCATCTAAAGCTTAATTGGCAAACCCTAAATACTGGTAAAGACTAATAAATCATATTGGTCCAGCTCCATTTCCGCAAGNAAAAATGCAGATGTAGGTTAAAAATGCATGTAATAAATGATTATGGGCCTCTAAAAAGCTTGTGGNACTTTAGGTAGCAGTCTAGAATCTTCCTCTACCTCCCCAAACACATGAGAGTGGAGTCACAGGGGCGTTCATCCCCCTCTCCCGTACTCCCGTGCTGCTTGTACAAGCGCGGGAGTCTGGATTCGGCCCATTGCCTGGGCCATCACTGACTTTTGAAATGTCTTGTATTAGTATTAAAAACTATTCTAAGAATAATGAAACACACACAGGTAGGTATGGCAACATCTATAGATATGATAACATCTGTATGTTTAATGTATGAACATTAGGATATTATCAAATTATTAGTGAGTATTATAAGATTATTGTCAGACGTTATCACAATGCCATTGACTATGGTTATGTCAATGGCTATTGTGAAGACAATGGGTATAAATATATGAGTGGGTGTGATAGTGTTCATTGTATAATTATGTCAGTGTCTATTGCAATTCTGATGGTTAAGCTTATGTCAGCGATTATTGTTTTGTCAGTGGGCATGGTTATGTCAGTTTCTATGATACAGTCAGTTGGTGTAAAACACCATTGGTATTGTATACCAGTTCTGAGCTGGTCTGCTAATGTAATATTNTGTATTGCTGTAATATGAATGCTTAAATTGTAGTATCACAGATAATAAACACAAGAATCTTTATAACACACAGCTCACTTTACACTGGTCTTAATCCTGTTCCTGCCACAATGGAAAATGTGTGTCATTTGTTTGGCTTATTATTATATCCACCTGTATGTACTGNCAGGTTTTATGTGTTTTAGAGCTACAAAGACACACATCAAAAAAGCAATTTATAGGAGCAGAGACATACGTATAAACTTTGGTTGTATTCTGTATTTTGCAGAGACCATCCGCACTGGAGAGGAAAGACAGAAATGCATTCTATGTGCAAGTAGATTTTGCCAGACGCATGCCCATAGCAAAAACCACATGCAAATTGCCTGCGTCAATCCGGTGTCTTATAAATAGTGTGCCAGGGTCTAAACTTCTTCCAATTTAGTAACTAATTATAAAATTTTATCATCCTTACAATACCGCAATTAGTAGTAAAAAAAAAAAAGAAAGAGAAAGGAGTCTTATGAAACTTCTGACTCAAGTCACACCTCCTTGCCATGATGCATAACCCTACCCTGATATACAAGTGAGGGAGCCTATATTTTATCTGAATAGTGAAAGTCAATTAAACTATGTGATCTATGTGAAAATTAGCCAGGGACAGGGCTGTAAATGGGGGAAAACCACACATGCCCTATGGCTTTCTCAAACTTCTTCCAGCCATTATTTGTCCGGATGCAAGTCCTACTTGTTGCTGTAAACAACACCAGTGTTAGGTGCATAAAAGTTCATAGATCGGGTGAAGTATTGAATAATAAAAGTAGTGTTGTCCCTTAACACTCAAAGCATATAAAACATCAAATATAAGGAAAAGTAAAAATGTACCTGTATTATTTTCGGGAATATTGACAATAATCACATTGATAAGTGGAACGTCGTGGGTCTCTTCTTCAGAAGAAACAGCTGGCAAGATAGAAGTTGTGTTATCACAAGGTTCTTTCCTTTGCTCTTCACTACTTCCGCTTGTGATGTACTCAGAATCAATGTCTCCTTCTGCTTTTGTACTTGTCATATCATATTCCGTTGTGGCTTTTACTGGAGACATAGATTCATCAATAACAATTGTTCCTATGCTAGTTTTCTCTCCAACCTCCACATCAATCAAGATTGGTTTCTGAGTAGTAATGGATGGAGGTAATAATGTTGTATGTACTCCTTCAATCTCTTTCGTGGTAATAATTGTATCTNCTGCACTTACTGTTTTGTCAGTCACTGCAGATAATGGGACATCAGTTACTTGTTGTTCATAACTTTTGCTGATACCATCAGTGATCGCGATGGCTGCAGTTGTTGCTTCTAGTGTGGCAGCGGGTATCTCTGAGGAAAACAGCACAGATTCTGTCGAGGATTTCAGAGGCCTGGATGGAAGTTCAGTTACAGCTGCTTTTTCCTCATCGTGTTTTTCTACATCTGCTGATCCTTCAGTTTCTGAGCTGATAGTACTGCGAGGCTCTGGAGAAGTTACATCTACAATGGAAGTACTAATGGTCTCTTGATCCTCTTTCTCTGTAGCATCAATGGTTGGCAAGTCAGTACCAGCAACATATTTAAATCCGTCTTGTGAAATTACACTGTCTAATATTTCTTCTTCACCAGGTTTCTCAGTGGCTACAGGACTAATTCCAAATTCTGTCCCTTCCGTAACTTCCTGAATGATATCAGTTGGTGTGATTTCCTGCTTTTGGTCTATTCCGCTTCCTTCAGAAAATAAATCTAATGGTAGTTTAGTTGATACCAAGGCTTCTGTAACCGATACTTCAGGAGACACCTCAGATGGTTTGGGCTGTATTTTTGTCTCACTTTCTTGGGCAGATGCTGTTTCAGTTCCAACAGTGGGGAGTTCTTCTTTCAAAAACACTTCAGTCCCTACTAATGTAGTTCTATCTTCTGGGGCTAATGAAAAGGCTTCATCTGTTCTGTCAGAAACAGTGACTTTTGACTGAATGTCATCTTCAGATATTCCAGATCCCTCTGTTTTACCAAATGGATAAAGAGTGGATGCCAAAACACCTTCACTGTCTATATCTTTCAAATGGGATGATGACGTTGTGGCCTTACCAGTTTCTGATACGTCAGATACATCTGGTAAGGAAGTTGAATAGATCTCGGTCAATATGAGTTGTTCGGGTTCCACTGACACCACAATTTCCTTTTTAGGTAGATCGGTGGCCAAACTATCCTCCCTAGCAACAGTTCCAGTTTCAGAAGCCATTGTTGATTCTTCTACATGTAGCTCTGGTTCTTCTACAACTTTATCTTCAGACGTAGCTTGTTCATATGATGCTGTGACATCCTGTGAGGATGCGCTGCTGGTTTCCACTGCAGTTTTGAATACAGTGAACACATCCAATTCAGGCTGTATACTTGGCTTCTCTGCTTCTTGTGGAGTCAGTGATTCTCTTGTAGTAACAATAGACTCAGGACTACTAGGTGTAAATGGAGTCGATGTTGCAGAATACTCATCTTTATCTTGTGTAATGATATGGGTAATAACTGTTGAAATTATTTCCTCACTTTTGACTTCCATAGTTTCTTTCGGGGACTGGGAACTGAGATGTAATACCTCTTTTGTCAATGTAACAGAACTGACCGATTCCAGCAACTCCTGGTCTGGTTGTAGTGTTGGTTCTTGGGAATAAGCTGGAATTTCAGTTTCGGAACGTTCAGATTGTGTTTGATCATCCTTTGTATCATCACCTGATTGAGTTGAACCTGTGCCTTGGTCCTGCTGAGTTACAGCAGCTTCCACCCTGGTGGTCATAAGGGGTACTGTAGTTTGTTCCTCAACTAAGAGCATCGGCACCTTTTCTACATCGGTTGAAGACTCTGTTGGCTGACTGAGTGTCTCCTGCATAGCACCTTCTCCTACAGTAGACAGCACAATATTTTCNTTGACAGATGGCTGAGTTGTCAGTTGAATGGGCTTTGGGGTAACCTTAATAGGTTGTACTTCCAATTTCTTTATGGAGCTCTGTGTAATAGCTTCTGTTGGTAATATCAGTTGGACAGAAACTGATTCGGTAATATTTCTTTTATCTGCAAACCAAAAACAAAAATNTCATTAAAAATAAATGAAATTCATAATGTTTATTGTACATGAGTTCCCAGCCATATATCTCTAGAAATNATATGTGGAAAGTGTAGTAATAAATACAAAATAAAATTGGATTTTATGATGTTGTTTCAGTAGCTTGTAAAGGTCTCCTGCCAGATTTTTACTGAAAAATATACAATATTCAATGGTTTCCTTATTCTAAAGCATTATGGCCAAACAATTATACTTTTATACCAACATTTCTGAGTTTTAAACAGTAATTTCCTGTTCTTGTAAATTGTCCCAAATCATGTGGTAAATACCTGGGCCACAAAAAGATAGACTTATTTTGTTATTCTTTCTATCACTGTTAGGTGATTTTTTTTTTAAATATACAATAAATTAGTTGTGCCATAAATGTTGTGGATGTTATTTCAAGTTTTGGCCTAACATACAACTTAAATACAGTTTTTTTTATATATATGAAAACACAACTAACCAGATCCAAATGCATTTTCTGTACACATGGAGGTCTGAATGCGCAGATGTTGGGATCTAGAGGATTTACACATAAAGCTTTGCTATATACCAGGTAAGCAAGTAATAAAAGACTTGTTTAAAAATATCCAGGGCCGTATTTTGCTTAGTGAATAGTTTGTAAACTGATTCACTCCGCACACAGGACCCTACCATAAATCTTCTGCACTGTTTTTGCCTTATTGCAAAGCAGGGTGTGTGTCAGGATTGTATGTAAGTACTGAAGACAGCTCTTAAGGTGGTCATCCACGTAAACTATATCATTCTAATGGAATTGGGCACCAACAAAATCAGTGATTTTCCATGGGGAAAATCATCCCGTTCTCAGGCCATCCACGAGAACAATGTCGTTCTCGTGGTGGCTATAGATAGATTTGCAATGATTCAGATGCATAATACAGGTGTTTGCGCATTCACAGTCTAACCTCTCGTACAGGGGAATAAGGTGGCAGGCTTGAGCCCCATAGCAAGGGCTGAACCACAATTTAGGTTAAAAAAGTTATCATTTTGACACATGGCATTCAACACATGGCATATGGGACAATACCCATACACTTCTATAACCCTTACATTCTATAACTAAAACATGTCATAAGAGAAGGTGTGTTTTTCATTTTCAGGTAATTGTATATAAAATATAATATTATGACACCATCCCAGCACATCTGTGTCATTCCTCTAAAGATCTTAATTAGTAGTAATGTGATCAGATCTGTTGTGATCGGACTCTAACCCTCTTTTATTTTCACTTATATAGAGAAGATTGGATAAAGTTAGGTTATGGTGACACATGAATATCTGTGCTCTCTTGACATTACATAAAATATTATACCATATAACCTGAAAATGAAAAGTCCTTGAAAACTGTGAGGATTAGTTTCTGAAACTAATATTTCAGCTGNACAGAATTTCAAACATTAAAAGTAAAGGTCATAGGGATTCGTTTTTTCATCAAGGGAGGAGTAGAGGATTTTTACTGTTAACAGCTGCAAAGAGGTGACATCATCATGTTAACATCTGGATCACAGCCCTATAACTTGTGTAAATTGTAGCATAAAGCCCATTTTCTACCATTGTTTTTTTGTATGTATTGAACTGCGATCATTTTAGCAATTTTACACAGGGAATGTAGATATATTTTATCAGTCTNATATGAAAAAAAAAATAACTCAATAGTAACAATAGCTAGTTATATCAAATATTTATATCAAAGTAGAAGAAAAATTAGGTCAACTTTGGGGAAAAAATTTAACTAAGTGAAACTTGATTTTATTATCTTGATAAATACAGATATATTTAAATGGAAATATATATCTTCTATGTTCTACCTATGATAGATAGATAGATAGATAGATAGATAGATAGATAGATAGATAGATAGATAGATAGATCTTTTTACTTTTACTTACTTTGAATGCAATATGCATCATATTTTTCTTTTGGCTGGGGAAAGAATGTCTGGTTGGTAAAACGATATTTAGTACGAACTCCAAGCAGTCCACCTCCACACTGAGGTCTCGCTAAAGACACTGGATAACGCACACTACCATCCGCAAGCCAGCCATAATCACACTGGTCAAAACCATTTCTCCAGGCGGAGTACAAGTCTCCAACAGTTGCTAAAGCTGCGTTCCTTTTCTCACACTCTCTTTTAGCCTCGTCAAATGTCATCTTCTTTGGAATAGAGAGATGGAACAGGTCACCTAATGAGGAAAAATATTATTATTCCCATTATTATATAATACACAAATAAAATAAAAATACTGTTTTCCCCATTAGGAACATTTTTGTACAATGTTGCTGGCAGATAGTTTATGTATGAGATGATGATCCAGATACAGACTTCCGTAGGGCACTCTCTCCATGTTAGGTGTGGAAAATAGCTGCATACTGCGCACGCACTCATAAGACACATTCAGCACAGATATGCTACTGTGTTTTCGTTGGAGGTGAGGGCTAAGCGAGATGTATAATGCTATTGCAAAAGGTGGGAGGTCTGAAAATCATGTTCCACTTTTACAATTTTAACTTACACACCATTGCCCTTTTAGTAGGGATGGTGCGGAAAATTTAAGATAGGGATCAGTTATTATAATGAGATCACACAACAGTTGGATCCCACATCAACTCGACTTTGGGACTCCAGAGCAGTTGTAGACAGAGCTCCAACAACAGAGGATGTGGTGGTCTGGATCTGGTCCAATGTGTTGAAATAAAAGCCATTATTTGACATGTATCCAGGGGTAACACTACTAGTTTCTTCATATACGCCTGATACTGTTATTATCCTTATTATAAATTGTTTGAAAACACAACCCATTTAACACAATAACACAATTTAACACAATAATTTTGTTATCTTGTTTGTGTCTTTATTTTTTATTTTATTTTATTCTATTGTTTGTTCATTTTTCGGAAACCTGAACTAGGACCTGCCTGGCTACTCTGGTCATGGTAATGAGGTCCATAGTATTGGGAATTTTAGTACATAACATACAATTATATTTTAGTTAGTGCACCAGGTAACAGAGTATTTATTCACATTTAATAATTGAGAACAAGGAAAGATAGTGGCCCAGAACAAAGGCTGCNTCCTAGGGTAACATAAACATCTTAAAAACAACCTAATGACCGAGCAGACGTTTTCTCTTTGGCTGGGTATGCTGCATCAGCCGCAGCTTTAATCACCAAGTAAACCACGGCTTCTAAACTGTTCTGAAACCACGACCCACCACACTAACACCAACAAAGAGGTACTTTGCTTCTGAGGGATTTTCTCCAGGAACTCTTGGTAACTGTGACTGGGGCACTCATGTGTATATAAAAGGTTACACCTTCCCTTTCTGAAATCACATTCACACACAAAGGCCTACTAGAAGGGAGAAAACGCTGTAATTAAAGAATTGGCTGAAGTTGATTTTTATTCTGGTCCTAGCGGCATTATTCTACCTCTGTAAACAAAAATTGCCTGTTTTTCGTGCCTTTCTTAATGGTGTCAACCACTCACTGTCTATAAAACAATCGCCAATAAAGCTTGTTATGATGTCGGGCCTTTTAATGACTTTGTGTTGTATTTTCTTTTTTTTTGTTACTGAAAGCTAGTATTGTTTGTTTTACTGACTATCATCAGTGTTCAACTGAAGTGATCCTGGCAGAATATTGTAAGATAATGTATTAACTAAAATACCACATTAACCGAAACAACTGCAGTAAAAGCACTGGTTCAGCTACTCAGTGCTACCTACTGGGACAGTTTTCCTGAGACCAAAAATTGATGCAGGGATAATTATTAAGAATAGAAATTCCCTTTAAATTATGATGATGATGATGATGATTATTAGCGCTTATTTATTAGATGAGACAAAGTATCCACAGCGCCATACAACAGGGAAGACATAATGGGTGGGAAAGAGGGGCCGTATCCGCAAGCTTACATTCTAATGGAGAGCGGGGATTTGATAGATTGGTGCAATTACACAATTTAGTCAGCTGTATGTTTTTTTGGTATGTGGGAAGCCAGAGATCCTGGAGGAAACCTGCACAGACACAGGGAGAACACCAGACAAAGAAGAAGTCACCTCACTCTTTAGCACCCATAATGATTTGACCACCCATATGTATATCAACGTCCATAGAAGCCCAGGTACATTTCCTCATAGTAACCATATAACTAACTGTGGTTTTCCTTCCTATATGAAATGCGGGCATGCCATAGCTGTGATGTCACCTTTCATCATAACCGATGACTGTTGCATATTACTACAACAATGTCCTAAACACTGATAATTACCAGGTTAAGAAAGCGCACTTTGATACTGGTGAGTTAGCACTTCCTGGATATCAGTAAAAGNAGGAAAGTTT
Source organism: Platyplectrum ornatum (assembly GCA_016617825.1). NCBI lineage: Eukaryota > Metazoa > Chordata > Amphibia > Anura > Limnodynastidae > Platyplectrum > Platyplectrum ornatum. The sequence continues at coordinate 39,405 of JABWIB010001837.1, read as the reverse complement.
CAAACAAATGTTTTCATAGCTGGAGCTGTGAGTAACTGCATAAGAAGCATAGCACAAAAACCCCTCAGAGCATACATGCAATGGAACCTAAGGTAACTGCGGGCCAGAAAATGGAAACCATGACAGTGTTTATGTTACAGACAATAATGCACTGTGTGTTAACCTTGGCAGCCTTTCCATCCAGGTTGAAGTCAGCGCTCAAAGAATTGACAAATTTTCCTGTTCGGTGCATACGCGCTATAGAATTGAAAGAAAAACACCTGACTATTTAAGGTTTCTATTTTATGACTGTTAAATACCACAGACTAGACTTATGAGCCAGGCTTTTTGCTGCAGACAAAGGCTGATTCAAAATCATCTCTCTGGAAAGCACTAGACGCTGTCTTATTAGCCTGTTCTTCAAAAGTCTGTCAAACCTTAAGCTCCCGGAGTTATGTACTACTTTCATGTTTCCTTATTAATATTATCCCACCTGTTTTGGTTGCCACTATTTTTTTTTTTTATCCCCAAGCATATATGCACACATTTTATGATGCCAGGAGAATATTAAGCAGACAGCTTACAAAATGTTACATGCCCTAATGCTTATATCTTCACTACTGGTTTCTAGGCAGTTTCCAGCAAACCCGTGATTCTCCTTCAGCTAAACGTCTTAAAATAAGTATATTTTTATGTGTTTTTAAATGTTTAACCTATCATTGTGGACAAGCCTAATCGCGTCTAGACCTCTCCTATAATGTACAGAGACGCCAAAATTATGGACGTATTGTGAAAAGTGAAGATTAACTAACAGCACAGATTACCTAACTGACTAAACTTGTGAGTACCTGGTGACCATACAGCTGTTTCATTTGGCCTTAAATTAAGCCTGCCAGACAGTACAGCAGTGACAGTAGAACCACTGGTGGTACTTGAACCACTGCTTGGTAGTGCTCAAAAAAAAAAAAAGGTAGCCGCTGTATCTGCATTTTAAAAGGTGCTCTATGAGGCAACAGTGGGGGCTGCAAATAAATATGCAGGAAAGGTAACGCAATCTCATTGAAAAAGTGTTTGCCTATACATGATAATACTGTATTAAATCCACTACAGAAAGTGACAAGAACTATATGTGTCTGGGTTAAAACTGCCCTGTCTGTAGTGGCCTCTATGTGTGTGTGTGTGTGTGTGTGTGTGTGTGTGGAGGGGGTTCCGGAGCGACTGTACCAATTTCCCTTTGGCTAATCCTACTAAACCTAATTTACAGATATATGTAAATTTATTTTTTTTACAAATGGGGATGTTGCCCATAGCAACCTATCAGATTCAAGTTCTCAGTTTAAATTTTACATACTGGAGAATGTGAGCTTGAATCGGATGGGTTGCAATGGGCAACATCCCCGCTTTTCCAGTTCCGACAGTTTAGTAAATTTAGGCCCAGGAATGAATGGCTCTTGCTGCTTAGTATGGTGCTGTTTTAAACATTTAAAATGTGCAGCTTTTATCTGTCAAATGTCATATAAACATTAGGATTCCATGGTGATTTTTATTATTAGTTTTAACTATCATCTACCTGTAAAACCTTACTTGAACTTCTGCATTAGTTTAGAAGAAANTATTTTTAAACATTGTAGTGTAAATTATCTGACGGGATTGTTACGATGATTTCATTTAAAAGATGTTTTTACTTCTAAATTAAAATGAAAGAAACTCNTCATTCCAGCTACTTCATCCCTGAAGAGACATCAATTGTCATCTAGCTCCATAGAGACAGTTGTCAACGAACCAACATTTGGACAAAAAAAAGAAATGCAGCTAATTTGTGTTTCTCTATAAGAGGCACAAAATATATATAATCATTGCTCGATTAGACACAGCCAGNACAGACAGCACAAAAAACACCCCTTACTTCCAATAGTTCCTGTAGATGCACTGTTAGACCTATGTCATATTGAAACATGGNGATGTTGACCCAATAATGAGAAGGTCCCATTATTTTAATAAGGTCTACAAATGCAGCAATCAGAAGGTACAGCTATACACCATACTATATAAAGCAGAGAACCTGAATATTTCATTCTAGCTACACTACCTCCACTTTCTTCTTTAATTGAAACCTAGATAACCACATAACTATAGGGTTGGGTCATCTGTTGTTTTTCTCTTAACATAGATGTAATGCACTGTAACGCAAGGCTTCCTGACCCGCACTAGGACTTTGGACTCAAAAATAAAGCACACAAATTTAGACTCTCACCATTTAGTTCATCCACAAAACAGTATACATCATATTTCTCCTCTGCTGGGCGCTTTCCATAGGTTCTGATTCCTTCTTTGCCCTTTTTGTCACCATAACAGCCAGCTCTTGGGTTGCGGATTGGATATCTACAAAAAAAAAGCAAACAAATACAGCAGAATGTTNTTACTTATAGATCTCCATCATTGCGTCTCATTAAACATCTCATCTTCTAGACATTCTCTTCTCATTCACTGGTGACACATTTGGCCGATTCAATAGTTTTCTCATAGAGCCGCATATAAAAATNANTGAGTCTCANGCTACTATAAATTTGGGAAAAAAGTACACGACCAGCTTTTTCCTGTCTTTGCGNGAATTGAATCAGCCCCTTTAAGTACAAATAGCACTTATAGTACTCATAGTTGAAAATAATGAAGCAACATAATATTTNTAAAAAGCAATAATGCATCCCCATGTGGTGTCCAATTGTAGAATTCTATTACGTCTTATACATAAAGCTATATGTATGCTTCATAAACGCATAAAAATGACATGAACGTAAAGTTTACCTAACAGTTTGGTCAGCCAGCCAACCAGCATCACACTGCTCAAAGCCATCTTCATAGGCAGCTCTCAATTGTCCAGGGGTGGCTATTTGGGCTCCATTGTCTATGCAAGCCTTTTGGGCACCTTCATAATCTAAGATGTACTTGTCTACTGATGCACGGTAATGAAACACGACTCCTACAAAATTAAGAATCCAATAACACCAATCAGCAGTTGAATATTACCTACAATGTGGAGTTCTTATTTGTATAATAAAGTAACATTAATGACCTNAATTACTTTTTTATTGCTCAAAAGTACATTATTATCATTTTACAAAGTGGNTGGTCAAACAATAATACCAATATCACATAATACAGTTTTTGTGCTTCTTTCCTATTATCCCTACTGTCCACTCACATCTATTGCTATCTCTAAAGATCACCATAAATCAGGGGTAGGGAACCTGCGGCTCTCCAGATGTTGTCAAACTACAAATCCCAGCATGCTATAACTGCTTTAACATTTGCTATGACAGTTGATACCTGACAAAGCATGCTGGGATGTGTAGNTTGACAACATCTGGAGAGCTGCAGGTTGCCTGCCCCTGCCATAAATTATAGGGATCAAATCTGCACTAATAGATAATAAGTTACTATTAGGATTAGAATTTTGCATACCTGAAACATCCAAAGAAATGGTATCTTGAGTATCTTCAATTCCAAACAGTACCTCACACCGGTAAACACCAGCATCGCTGGCACGCAGCTTTACCATTGTTAATGATGCATCTCCAATGTCTTCTGGGTGGCTGGGCACAGACACTCTACCCCTATAATTTTGGCCAATTTTGATACCACCACTTTGGGCTACAAGAACTGTTGTTTCCTTTGGGTCTTTTCCATCTCGACTTTTCTCAATTTTTGTCCATTTTATCCTCAAGAATTCATTAGTAATATTGTAACTTGGTGGTAACGTTGGTATGGTCGAGAAATAGCATGGCAATGTCACTCTTCCTGATAAAGATCCTTTAACTGGAGGACTTTTCTCCACGTGAACTGGAAAGGACCAAAAAGTACAATTTATATATATTTTAACTCCACCAGGAAATAAATAAAAATCCATTTTGAATAATACGGAATTATAGATTATATAACTGTACCATGTATATTCCCCATGCATACGGAGATCTGTAAAGGGCCTCTATAAGGTGAACAAACTCTATTTTGTAGTTACCTTTTTAATAACTTGGATTGTATAATGTTATGTATGTGTTATATATCAAATAATTCATATTGATTCTGGGCTTCAAAACTGATTTATTTATAC
>JABWIB010001836.1:28396-56259 GCA_016617825.1 Platyplectrum ornatum | reverse complement strand
TATATATATATATATATATATATATATATATATATGTTTCCTTCTAAAATAGTAATTCTCCCATTGAAATTGACCTGCTTCTATGGCTTCCACCAGTGGTTCCCTAATTTTCTCAGTTAAAGGCACCCTTAGGGTCTTAGCTTCCCTAAGACTAAACAATTACCAAGCTGTCACATTTTTAATAGTATTGTGTCAAAATAGTGTAATAACTATTTAGGTGAAGACACAAATACTTCAGGTTGACATGCACAGTGCACAATTTTGCCATGCATCTGCCTGAAAAACATGCACAACTCTGCATCAGGCTCTTTTGTACTTAGTGCATGTGCAAACATCAACCATTCCATCCACAATCAGTCCCTAAATGTGATTAAATAGTCAGACACCTTTTCTTATGTTTAAAACAGAAAATATTTAGCAAATTCTCAATTTAAAATATTAGAACATGTGATACATTACTGTATGAAACATTCTGTATAAGACATTGTAAGATTTCCTGCTGCTGTTATAGCAGCTATTACACTAGGTGAAACACTAATTGGTCGCATTCCACCCAGAAGAGAAGAAGATAGGTATGTCCTGGATATTTTTAACTCTTCTCCAGTAATTACGTTTTATAAAGTCATTGAAATGGTTTTTATTTAAATAGATGGATTGGAAATTNAACTGAGCCCAAAATGCAGATTCTAACTTGCCATTTATAAAATATATGGCTGTATATAGTTGCCAGGACTATATATAAAGAACATACAGGGAAATAACTAGACATTAACTGACCATGGCAACATTTAGTAAGGTCTCCCATGTACTCTTAATCTGTACTCATATACACATGCCACCACAAAAACAAAACAACAACATATACACATTGTGATTTGGGGGAATGGGGACAAAATCATGAAATGTACCTTATTAATTCCAATGCGCACGGAGCTGTATTTACTAAACTGTGGGATTGGAAAACAGGGGATGTTGCTCATAGCAACGTTCGGATTTAAACTCTGATTTTCCAGAATTTAAAATGAAACTGAGAGCGTGAATCTTTTCCTTACTATTTTTCTGCATAGTGCGGAGGAATCTTCATAGTGCGAGTTACTGCGCACTTAACTGAGCAGTTCCCGCATTTGGTCCACAGATCGCTTGAGGTACTTAACTCAGTATCCAGTCCAATGTGTGAAGAGTTTGAACGAGCTTCACCAATTGCTTTGCTTAAGCTTCCTTAGTCATGAATAATGAGGGACATTAGAAAGCAATGCATTTTTACATGGACTGTTATGATGTTTAAGTATTCAGCTGATGTGAGTGCATTTAATAATTTCATATGAATTCAATCTATATATCTCGATATCTCTGCCATGATTGTATAAACGTGCTTGTTTTGCTTCGTATCGGGCAAGCTATAATTGCATGGAAGTTGTACAATGATGGTAAAAGTACTTGGTATAATTTCCAGGAGGCTCTTTACCGCTGTAAAAGTGTCCTAGCAGTCATTATTTCCTGGAACTGGTCTCTGGTAATGGTAGGTAAAGTGATTGCAAAATGAGCATTGTATAATTTCACTTGCATTATATTAGAATTGGAATCATACAAGACAAAAAATGAGTCACAAAATTATGAATGATCTACAAAAAGTTATGGCTTGTGCCATTGTGAATTAGTTATACTCTTACCACGCTCCTCAACAGTAAGTAATGTAAGCATGCAATTATTCATGAGAAGCATAAAGATCCTAGTACAGTGAAATAGCAGTTGGTTATGTATTGTAGATCAGATTCTAGTTCTCACTTTGCTATTAAATACTAAAGAAGGATGGCCACCGTTTGATTGGTTGGTATGGGCCACATCTCCACTTTTCCTTTCCCGGAAAGTTTTGTAAATGTAAAGTTTTAAAACTTCATAATAATATAATCTGTATCAAGAGTCAATTAGAGTAACAGATTCAGATAGGTATAACTACAACAGAACTCTATACACTATAATGGTTTATCAAGATCTCATTTAATGAAAGTATGCTGCCTGATATGGTTTGGATGGGTTCTTTTCTCCCTTCCATATCATTTATAGATTATCCTTTACTTTTCTACAAGATCCCTTAGTACAATACATCTTCCTGTATGTCTTATACCACGTTCACACTGCAGGGCAGTTGCCTGGCTGACAACTGGCACATGTGCTCACTGAAGCCAGTGATAGGGGCGTTCAAATTTTTTTTTTACTTTTTTTCCCCCTCCCCTATCTTTAACATTGAAAGTGTGAACGGTTCGGTCCGGGAATAACCTTTCTTTTTAACCGTGTTTAAATTCCAGGTAAAGAGACCCAGGAGCCCTGTTCACATTGACTTGAAAAACCCAGTATTTCAGCAACATGGGAATTTGCATGAAATACCCAAGTCAGTGTGAACGGTGTATCAAGCTGGTCAATTGTGGGAAATAGTCTACTTTTTCAGGCCACCTCCTGCTGGGACTAATAATTGTACGAGTGTATGTCCAGCTTTACATGTAATCATGTTCTCCAGCTTTATTTACTTTTCTATAATACATCCTAGAACAGTGGTCGTGGAACTGGGGTAAATTACCCCAAATGGAGCAAATATTAAATTCCCAGGGGTAATGGACAGTCACGCTAATGAGACACACCCGGGTGTGCATTTGAATGTATATGCATGCCTGGCTGTGTCTTGGGTGTGCGACCATTAATTACCCCTAGGCAGTAACATCAGAATGACACTGTAGCAACCAGGTCACAAAAGCGTCCTTAAATCGTGCATGGAGGACGGAGTGACAGGAAGAGAAGCAGAAAAGAAAAAAGACAGAGACAGCCAAGGTAAGAGAAAAAGTAAAATAAATACATGGACAAAGTGGTGGAAAGTGGAGAGACCTGTGGAGACAAAAGTGCCACAAGTGCTGCCAGGGGGACTTCTTGAGCTTCGATGCAAAAATGACGCACGTATTGTATTTGAAAACAAAGCAGATATTATTTTTGGATGTCAACAGCTGCAAAGGCATTCAAAATTGCGCATGAGGATGCAGTCAAAAAATTGCGGCCTTTTGCAACAACCTTGTGGACAACGATTTTCCAGGTACAAGGATTGGACGCGGAAGACTGTATCCAAATTGCTCTGACTTCAAAATGTCCCAATATTGATGCTCTCATATCAAAAATGGAGCAGCATCATTTCTCCAAACCTGAAGTTTTGAAGTTGAAGCTTTCAAAGAAATTTTTAATAAATTCAATAAAAATGTTAAATAATATATATGGTTTCCTTCCTTTCAAGGGGTTAAGGTTGGCATATCTAAATATATTTTGAAATATATATTTTGGTAGAAGGAAACAAATACATGCATAAGACTTGTATTTACAGCTTTTGTCTGTCTTCTCTAGTCCAGATTTGAGTTGCCATTACAATCTATGTGAAATTGGTTTGATCTCATAGCTGGCATGAAGAAACACTTCATATTATAATGAGGGCATTTTATGAAGCGACTGTTTCGTTTCATCCAGTTTAATGAGGTGGAACTATGAATATCCTTTTCTATCTAGGTATGGTTAACATAGATTTGACTGCAGTTAATAATGTCAAATTTGTACTATGTATCATGAACATCTGCTGGCTCTGCATAGATCACACCTGAAAACATTATGCATTGGGATTGGGAGGATGTGGAACAAATATAGACAGTGATTTATTATATTGCAAGAATGCAAGAGCTTCATAAATAAAAAAAATATATATATATATATACCAGTCTTTTAATAGTGACTATACACTGCTAGGGAGTTATACACCACAAGTAATTTTAGGGTATAATAGGGCAAAATGCAGCCCAGTATAGGAGTCAGTGTACCCAGTACAGGGTCATCCTTGTCGGACAGCTACCCTGTTTTTGTCCTTCTGTCCATAGTAAGGGTTGTAAGTGTAAATTAGATTGTAGGGGAGAATAGGGTTTTCGATAGGATCCCTCAAATAGTATATATACACCCCTGGATACGGCTACATATACATGAGCAGCCGCGACTGTGGACATCTATATCATTACGTAATCAGTTGTTTAGTGGCTTTTTAGTGCAATAAAAGTTTCTGCATATATTCAGGCTCCCTATAGATAGGTCAACAATTCATATTGCTGGAAGAGTTTTTCCTTTCTATTACGTTTTTTTGGGGATTTGTAGTTTGCCCACACCAGGGGAGCCACAAGTTGGATATGCTGTAGTATGTACTAGTCACTATTAATAGGCAACAACATATACAGGTGTTCTGATCATGACTCAAAGAAAGACAAGACAGCAATGGAAATAGTCAGCTAGCTGGGGCCTGGCGTATTGGAGAAGGGAGGGTATGACCAGGGAGCCCTAGGTGATGCCTACAGAGAACCCAACAGAGAACCCAACATAAAACCCAACAGAGAACCCTAAATCTACAGAAGTTCTAAGAACTCAAATGTCCTTTGCTGTTTTGTGTGTATTTAAATGAAATATGTGTTTCAAGATTGCAAATTTCAATTATATTTAATTTAATGCAACTTCTCGATCATTTTCTTGAATATGTTCTGGATTTCGAAAGGACCTGCATTAAGCAGATGTTAAGTAGGTCATGAATAAACTACAGGGGAATTGCAATTTTATGGTACCAGATTTGTAGATCACGTTAAATTATATGTGACACGTAACCTGAAGTAATGTATGCAAAAATAAGTCACTATTTATCTTTTCTACAACTTATAACCTGTAATTGTCACTTGATTGGAAGCAAGAATTCTTTCTTTCCTGCTCAGTAATATGTGACCCAAGATCTTTGGTCATACATTCCATAGTTAAAAAAACCCTCAATCAACAGTATGTGCTCTGCCAGCTAAGATCTCTTCAGCTATCTTCAATCTGTAGCTAAATGCAACAGTCTGCATCTGAGACTCTATTATTTTCCCTAAAAATACATAAGAAACAAAACAAAATAGATTTTTTTGATTTTTGGCCCGGCCCGGAGCCATCTTCCCCGCCCACCAAAATTACACTAAATGGGTGCAGAGATTATATAAATTTAGGGATTGGGAAGGGGTAAGGAGTAATTTGTGCACTGCTGATCTGCTCAAAGGAGTTAAGGTAGGGGTCTCGTAAGTAAGCACAGACCACAACTCCCCTCTCCTGTACTCCTGCACTGCCTGTATGGGTGCTTTGGAGTATGAATACAGGCCCAAGAGAATAAATAAGGCTGTGGTAAGCAATTACATTATACCCACATCCAGGGCCGGTGCTAGGTCTGTGGGCGCCCTAGGCAGACATAGAACCGCTCCCCCTCCAGCACAGAATGAGTGACATTGAGACATCACACCGGACCGTGTCGCCTAATGGGCATGCTGCCCACATCCCTAGCGCAGTCTCCATTCTCTCCTTAGTAGGTCTCTTGCATCAGTTCCAGGTAATATGCAAATGCAAGTATTAAAAAATCTCACAGAATTGCTGGGAAACTGTAGAGACTGTGGCTGTCTAAGTTGCAGCCTCTCTGCATAGGGGTCCGAGGTTGCAACTTAGACAGCTGCATATATATGTTCCCTCTATTTTGGAATAAATAGAAGTTCTGCTGCTCAACAAATCCAACCCAAATATACTCTGTGATCTAGTGTAAATAAAACTTGGATTCAGAGCAGCTCATACAGTGGGGCGACTTGACTCCCTACAAAATATAACGGAGTTATGAACAGTGTATTAAAACAATACAGATACAATATAACTAAAGTAAAAATTTATATTGAGCAATAAAATATTGAACACGCAAAAATTCCCTAATTTCAAATAGATAGACTATCACAATATATACAGTAGTTAATCATACTGTACATTCAGTTCAGATATCCAGCTGTATTGTCCCACAGCCTCAATAATATTCAATGTGAAAGGATAAAATGGTGAGTAAAGCAGCTGTTCAAATGTTCTTATAGATCAAAAGCAATAAATAGCTGTGCATTCACCTCTATTTAGGAATCTCACAAACCCCTAACACTTCTAACATTCTTTGTGGGATTTTTAATACTCATTTTTAATGTTAAATATTTATAATTTTATTAATACTAATTTTTACTAATACTAATTTTTAATATTTATAGTTTTATTAATACTTTATTAAGCATTGAGAAGTGTATAAAAGACATGAATGAAATAGAAGGCAATACAATGTAGGTATTACAGTGTAATATGGCTCTCAGATTCTGTTTTACTTATATAGTTATATTGAATGTTGAGTTATCCGTATTACTTAGTTATATTTCTAAAGAAAGGGAGACAACCAAAATCATTAAGCTCAAATTAACTCAAATTAGTCAAACCCATTTAAATTTGATTGGGTCAATGGATCATGTTCTGCATAAGCAATATGAGTGGTGCAGTTTAATTATATGTTTAAACATGTAGAGAATATACTGAGTGGTTCTGCAAATTGCACACAAATACAATAAATTTTGTTTTAAAGATAAGATACAAAACACTGTCTCTTAACCATACACTGGCCATACACTATAAGATAAATTGTTCCAATCGAAAGATTTTTCAAGAGTGGGTAAAACCATGTTGAATTGCAGGGGTAGGGTTAAAATGAATGTCAGTATTTGCATGCAGGGAGAATACTTTATTGTTGCATGTTGCACACAGATACTGACCAGCGTTACTGTTACACTGTTATTACACTTGGGCTGGAAACATCATCTCTCAACTCTCAATCTGATTGCAATTAATTCAATTCAACATGGTTTTGGCCAATGTCGAAATATCTTTCGACTGGAAAAATTTATCTTATAGTGTATGCCCAGCTTTAGTGTTTAAAGGACAGACGGTCAAGTGACAGGCGGGGGGGTATGGCTTACGATAGGGGCCATTTATTTTTGGACTATGTTGTGCACTTGTAGCTCACTGCAGTAACCAAATTGCTGATGCTGTTTACCTGCTACATAATAAAGAACTTCATCCTATCCATGTGCTGCGCTTCTTTATCGGAACTTATTCTTTCACACAAAAAAGGAAAAAAGATGAAGAATGGCTCATGGGTCTTGTACTCTAATGGGGGAGGCTGTGATCCAGAAAACAGGAGATTCAACATAAAATGTCTGCCCTGAGGGTGATGTATGTTAAGCCTCCATTGCCTTTACCTCCTGCACTGGGACCTACATAGTCCCTTCTCTGCTTATGGTTCTGCAGAGAGATCAAGCAGTTATAAATAATTCAAGACAATGGAAAACTGAACATCCTTAAAAGCTATAATTCCTACATTTGTATTGCATGTCATGTGTTCAATTATGAGAGAGCAAGACAATGTCCCTTGGTGCATAAAGATCTATTAGAAAGTGAAAGAGATCAATATGGTGGGCAATGTTCAAATACAGAAAGTCCTGCCTTCCTAATGCCTAACACGTGTAGACCAGTGTTGTCCTTACTTATTGGATTATGTAGATCCCTTGGATTATGCATTAGGTGAACAAACAAAATTGGAAATATTGTTCTTTTAGTGGAACCTATACAAATGTTAACTTTCTGCAGATTTAAATTTAACATACTGGTACTGATCCATAAAGAACATAAAACATAGAAGACATCCTGCATTTGGACACCTCACAAAAAATGGGTTACAAGAAATGGTGGTTCCTCCTATTAATCTATAGGTTAGATACACAGAAGACAGAGGTAATGGGAAAAAATGTTCCAGCAAACTCAAATTAATCCAGACTTTCAATTCTAGTGTACTCGGAGGCCCAGGTGCAGCAGCCGAGATACTGTGCTGAACACCTTTGCAGGTGAGGGGGCTTGTTATGCCGTTATGTTAATTCAGTTAATGACAGCAATGAATAAAGCTCTTACAGGTTATCCATTTTAAATATGTGCTTTTATAGTATATGTCTTAATAAAATGTATATTGAGGAAGGGTTACAAGATCCAGAGAGGCCTTGTGGACTTTTTTTTGATAATGCCAAAATGTGTAATAGATAAATAGATGCGTACAGACACAGGAGAACACTTAAGAATCCACCAATGCACCATTTAAATTGAAGATTTGTTATATAATACTGAGCAATCCTTTAATAATATATCATTGGACCAGAATAAGATTCCTGAATGACAGTAGGAATATGCATGCTCCGTGCAATATCTCACACTGCCCATACCCAGAACAACACTTGGGAACGCTGATCACGTGGATATGTTTTATGCTGTATGCGATTGGGTGGTGGTAGTCATTAAAGTTTTAAAGTATACGCTGGGGTGAGGACTTGTGTTAGGGGTCTAATTTCATACAACAGCTTATGCTTAGGACGCATGTGTGGGGCTTAAGGTGAGCTTCAAAATTGGTATGTGACCACATTTCCCTCCATTTCTGTGAGGGGAATGTGAAGGGGGTGCATTAAGAATTTTTGAGCGTAACACCACAACATGTGTGCTATAGGATGCAATTATTTAGAGAATTTGGATTTTGCTCATTAGACGGGATTCATAATCAAAAACTGTCATTAGACTTGGCTAGGAAACATCATCTCTCAACTCTAATACTGATTGCAACTAATACAATTTACCTCCCCTGCAATTCAACATGGTTTTGGGAACTCTGGATCCAGTCCAGAATGTGTAAAGCGGGCAGATGTTGCAACAATGATCCGAACACTTGAAGTTCCGCCTGCTAGACCTTCTACCCCGCTCACTTATAATAGGGCAGGAGGAAGATTTAAATGAATAAATGGGGGCTGGGTTAGGGCAATCTCATGCAGATAGTGGTTGCATGTACCTCTGACACTTTGTGTTCCGCCTGCTGGACCTTCTACCTCGCTCACTTATAATAGGGTAGGAGAGGTATTAAATGAATAAATGGGGGCTGGGTAAGGGCATTCTCACGCAGATAGTGTATGCATGGACCTCTGATCCGCATGAGTGACTTAAGGCAGGGGTATAGCAGCGTAAGGAGGGGGCAGGGGGGTGTGACAGGAGAGTTCACTCCCCTCTCCAGCATGGTCACTCCACTCAGAGTTGGTTTTGGTCCATTATTATATTTTGCATAAAATATTTAGTGTACATCCAGAATTTATGCTGAATACTATTTATATGTATAATGCATGTTGAAAAAGGAAAAGAAAACAGATGATCCTCTGTGACAATAAAATGTCTCCCTTCTCCTGAATGAGTGCGTCTGGAAGGTTGTCACTGTCTCCGATGTTTACCGGAATAGTGGATGCTATTGAGATTTTTTCTCTTTCTCTGCTTGGAGTTGGTAAGATGAAGGAATCAGAATGGGTAGACCATGATCTGATTCTTTTTGACAAGACATGACTATCTCCCCTGTGGGAAAATGGACTTCCGGTTGATACAAGCTGACACAAAATCTTACAGGGCTTCGTGTAGCACATCACATCAGCTCTTAAAGATCATGAGTCATAGTATCCAATTAAGGACATACCGTATACAAACATTTGAAAGTATCAAAGCCGTATGTGTTCATGGTCATATAAAAGAAATACATAACTATTTTAAAGGTCACTGTAGCATATCAACAATAATAATATCTAAAAACGTGTAAGTAGAAAAGACTTTAACTGCTTTAACTGGTTACATAAATGTTTGATTTGCTGGTATCTTTGATATCAGAGAGCAGAATCCTGATCCCACCAGTGATCTCATATTGGAAGTCTTTCCAGTGACGGAGTAGGATGTCAGTATTTGATTCGGCAGTATGGCAACAACTAACAAAATCAGATACACATGAGCATTCAAGTACCAAGTATGTCAATGGGGAGTTTGCTTTCTCCTAGTAAAAAGCCAGCAATATAAAGACCCAGCTCCCTATTAAATGTTGACATTCAGATTTATGTAACACTCGTTACCTCCTGACTCAACAACACCCTTCCCTCAAACCAGTTTCCATCATCCTCTGAATGACACTAGGTGATCAATCTATTTCATGCAAACCAGTCTAACTATGTAACCTTTGTCTCTATCACAAATGGCATGAGACCATTCTCCCCCTTTATATTTGCAATGCTAATTCACTGTGTGCATTAGCAAAAATCCAATATCCCGGGTAGTCCTGGATTGCTATATATATATATATATATATATATATATATACGGATGATGATGTCCTCCTGACACTATACCATCCATCCTTCTCCTCCTCTCATGTGTTCCATTAAATTAAATCTATTGAAAGCAAACAAGAATTAAATGATTCCCCACAATGCTGAGATCAGTAATCAGCTGAATAATACATTTCCTTTTCAGTGGAACCCCAATCAAATAAAATATCTAAGGTACAGTAATTATCAAACTCCACAGACAACTGCTTGATGACACGTCCTCTGCTATCCTAAGACAAAGCAAATCTGACCTGGAAATCTGACATCCCCACTTTTCAGTCTCCCTGCTTAGTACATTTAGGCCTATGTGTGTTCTTCTCCTTCTCTCCCTTCAACATCTATCCCCCGGCACAATTTTTTCTCATCTTTTGTATGGGGTCTGTTTTAAACTTATATAACATATATAAGATCAACAACTCACTATAATGGAACACTAATCGTCATATCATCACTATGTAGGGAACAATTAAATGTATCGTGAAGATGGGAAAAAGCTGGTCATGTGGTTTTTCTTGTCTCTTACGGTAAGATAAATTTGATGTTCCCGACGCTTGATATTCTGTCCGAACCACATGCCTACATTATGTTAGGTAGGCGGGCAAGACCATTTAAATAAAGCAATCCAGCAGGGGAAATTGTGTGTTCAGGTGACTCACGGACCACCGAGCCACACTATTAAGTTAAGGTAGAGGGTCTAGCAGTGTACGATGCTAGGCCCCTTCCTTTCCAACCACAAGAGGGGAGTGTCAGGGGAGATCCAGCAGGAGCAGGATCTGGCCCAATGTATACTGAGTTGCAATATTTAGTATTTTTACCAAAATTAGACCCGTCCTATAGCTTTACTGTAGTCTTGAGCCCTTTCCTTTTTCATCCTCCCTTTTCCTCCAGTTCTAGCAATCTGCCACACAGCTTATTTTCCCCCTTTATTCTTCATAAACTTCTACACATTCTATAAGGGATGTACCACAATCCTATGATGATGTCCTCTTTACAAATAAACTAATAAAAATAATAAAAAAAATTCATTATTTTTTGTTCCTTTAATAAAACATTCAGTATTAAAGATTTCCTTTTCCTCTATACTTACTGATTGACCGGGCAGACAGTAACAATAAATGCTTCTGTCACATTGTGCAGTGCTGATAAGACAGGGAACCGCTGCTCCTGGGAAGTCGCAATGACTGAAGTTAGCCTGCAGATGTGACTGGTCCCTGTGTAGCTCCACACACTCACAATCTCATCACTCATACCTGAAGGCTACATTATAAGACATCAGCATGACATTGTGGGTCTCCTATGAATGGCCATGTCATATTATCATTACCTGACATTTGATGACCAATGTGATTATGGCGGGATTAATGGATTATGAATGGATTCATGGCAAACGTTTAGGTGCAACATACACAAAGGTCGATAACATCTCAAAAAATGATTTCGATTAGCTCTCTTGCCCATGGTACATGAGACTTACAATGCGTAAGGTCTGACTGCTGTCTATATGTAAACATGACCTTTTGTGGTGTGTTGCTCTGAGAAGGGTTTTTGTGCTGAGATAAAGAGAGAGTGGCCACTATGGATGTGTAAAGGACGCAGATCCACTACTGGTACTGGTAAGATGCAGAATAGGATTTGTTAAGTATAATAGCACAGGACATGAGGCAGATAGCAGGAAGTGTTATATGGTCTAAGATAAATCATTAGGTGTAGGTTAAATACTGAAGACAGAGAAGAAAAGAAAATGAAAGGTATAAGATAAAGGAAAAGTCTAGACCTAGATCTAGGAAATACCAACAAGAACAGGGAAACATCAGGAAAGGATAGAATATACACTACAGAAGCCAACAGACTGGAACCGGCAATGAGCCAAGAAGAAAATATTTTCACCAGGATCTGGCAACAGAGTAGAATTACACCGTAACTAATACTAGACGAGATGGTCAATCATAGTCACCCAGGAGCTAAGCCTATGCCACATGACAGGTCAGTATCCCAGGGGGAAAGAGGGAGGAATTTCAGGACATACAGGAAGAGAGAGAGAAGGGGTAAGAGACACAGGGAGAGAGAACAGATGTTGAAGACACGAGAGAAGGTTGGGAAAAACATGGGAACAGAAAGTGTGGGTTGAAGAGATATAAGAGGCATTAAAGATAATGACCTAAATGAACTAAAGTGCAGGAAAGGAAAAGAGGGGATGTTGCCCATAGCAACCAATCAGATTCGCGCCCACTTTCTCCAGTATGTAAAATGAAGCAGAGTTTTACAATCACGCAGTTTAGTAAATTCAGGCCAATGTGGGTTAAATAAGAATGACCGCAGAGCTTTTAGAATATAAATACGTATACTATGAACCATCGCAGCCACCCTGTGTAATGGAATACTGATTTTTCCAGCACTATTTTCTATGCATTTGGATTTTTATTGATTTTAGCATGCTTTGGATAATCCCTCAGCCACACAGCTGCAGGTTAATCATACTATAGTAATTGCCATCCTGTGTAGGTATAAGCGCCCATGTTTCTTTATTCCTTTTAACAGCATTATTTCCATGACCCTTAGCCAGTCAGATGTACTTGTATAGTCTGTGACTGCTTACTGCCAGTATAATCATAATACTGACTGATGGATGACAATCTATGGAGGGAACATAATTCCACCAGACATATAAAGCGCAATTCACCTAATACAACAAGTTATGTGGCCATCACTGTTGTAAAATATAGATGGAAAATATAAATCAGGCCATAGTCACTATCATGTATTAAGTACACAGTAGCCTATGCTAAAGTGTAAAAGGTATCTAAACACAAGAACTATATAGTTGATGCATTTAATTGGCTTTTTACATGTTATCATCTTCAAATAACATTATAGTTAAACTGAAATGATGAACACATTTCTTTCATTTGGTCACCCTTGCCTTGACCTTCCTTAGTAAAGGTCAAGGTGTATGTGTACACTAAACCCAGCCCTTACTCTACATTCTACTCCCCGTCCACTGTGCCCATCAGTAAACAAACCACCCCATTTCGCCCCAATAACAGACATTACGTAGGAGAGCCATTGAATACAGAGAAACAAGGCTAAGAAAAAAACAAACTGATTAAAGGGAAGACATCAAGCAAGTAATATAATCGACAAGGATTCTTCCTGCAACTTAATGTAAAAACAGATATTCGGCACTGGAGATTCAGAGAAGCCTCCCAAAACTCATTGGCCCTGATAAGCAACCCGCACCAATAAATTATACTTGTACGTGCCATACAGACTACAGGCGATCAAATTCTACAGACTCTGCCTAGACAACTGTAAACCAGAAGAAAACTTACCCTATAGATGGTCTGCGAGATTACCCGGATTCTCGCGCATGATCACACGGAACCACTACGATGTCAGCGGTGATCCCACAGATCATAGAGGGACCTCACCAGAGTAAGTTTTCTTAAATAATAGTAAATGGAACCTTATATAATGTTATATAATGTTTGATTACTCTAGCCTTTTACAGGTGACTAATTCTAAAGTTGTATCTGTTGTAGGGGGTTAATACAATATGTGTCCTCTTAAAGAATTAAGGAATCCAAGTAACCTGTTACATAATTTCAAGCTCAAACATGGCTCCTCAAACAAACTGAATTTACCAATATTTTTTCTATTTGAGATGTAATAAGGATCTCCTATAAATGAGTCATCCGTTCCTGTGAGCCACTTAGCTAGAAAAATAACATCTAAAAATATAATATAGTCAGTAGACCTTTCATTTCGATTTGCTGCTGTTGAGTCAAGGGGATTCTCTTAAGTAGATGCGTAATGGCTTGTTTTTAATTCCTAATGTGATGATATCAGAATTGTGTGATTGTTATATGCTGCCATTTGAAGCACTAAGCTTTATTGCAATGTGATGAGGGGATTTCTGTGTTTTGTGAGCAGAAATTAATTGTTTTTCTGCAATTGATTTGTGTTGAAGGCAGAAAGCACATTTGCTTGTGTTGCATTATTTTAGATGGACTTATTTTTAATAAACACAACATTTATAAATGAGCACATCTGTATACATGTAGCTAAAGTCATGGGGCCTGATCCTCATTGAAAAAGATTTCTTTCTAGGTACGCCATTATCCCAACCATATCTTGTTAATTGTTTCTGAGGCTGCTCCAATGGTGCGGGGGGGGGGGGGGTAACTTGGGCCTAATCTTCAATGGAAACCCTGATACTGTGGATAGATGTGCTACAGGCACCTGGACAAACTCTGATGTGACTGAACACTAACAACAGACACAAAGGGCCAGATTCAGATTTACACTCTCATTACTTACATTCATGACTTATGTTCTCATGGGTAAAACCATGTTGAATTGCAGGGGAGTTAAAATGAATGTCAGTGTGTGCATGCAGGTAGAATACTTTATTATTGCATTTTGCACACAGATAGTGACCAGAGTTACTGTTACACTGTTATTAGACTTGGGCTGGAAACATCATCTCTCACCTTTAATACTGATTGCAATTAATTCAGTTTACCTCTCCTGCAATTCAACTTGGTTTTGCCCATGAGAGTGTAAGTCATGAGAGTGTAAATCTGAATCTGGCCCAAAGTGAGAACTGAGAACACAACATGTTTATAAGTCATACAAAAGCAGGAAACTGGGTAGACAATGGTCTGGAACAATAGCAACAATAATAAACACTACAAAATACATACATGACTGGAAGTATTTAGGACACTGGTTACTGGGGAGTATAATTGTCAGCATCCTGGCATAATTAATCAATATACAAAAAGTCTGAGAGCAGCCTCTAGATGTATGTCATGAAATGTCCACATCTACATTTCCAAGATTGCTCCTTGGGGCTAGACAGGAATTAACAAGTCCATGTATTTATCATTAATGCTCTCCTATGGCACTGATGTCATCACTTGTCCCAATTCTGGCCATGCACAGTACAAATACATACCACTTCCCTTGGACAAATAATAAAGTCATTTGGATTTCAGTATAATTTCTAGGGGCGAGCTCTATATCTCGCCTAGACTAGTCAAGTTAATAGGCAAGATGGGGACTAATGTCTTATGACCACTGTTGCATCCTGAGACTCCAACACACCAGCAATATAATGCAGCACACAGGGCCACTAGATGTGTGATAGAACACACCTCTGGGATTTTAAAATCTAGGTTCAGGCGCCTTGATAAGCACAGCAGGTCAGGGATTTGCTTATTTCAACTCAGTATATTCCTGTAGTATGTTTTTGGCTTTAAAATTCATATCATTACTTAACTTCTATTTGCGTAGTGTGTTTGCGTAAAATGTTGTTTGGGCCTATGTCATGGACAAGTTTTTTTTGGTTTAAAAATAAACAGTGCTAATTATGTTAATATGACAGCAATAAAAAAAACTAATGAAAATGTATGCTATTTGCATGTTACTGACATCTCTTCTCCATAGAAAAACTTTGCCGCTGTCACCCAGGCCAACTCGTGGATGCCACTGGTACAGGTCCGCCTTCCTGTGGATGCAGGTAATGGCGTAGGACAGTGGTTCCCAAACTGTGTGCCATGGGTCCCTGGGGTGCCGCGACGCTCTCATTGGGGTCCCGTAGAATGTTTTTTCTGATATGGTGCAACATTGCTAGTGTTACTTAGAAACACAACTGAAAAAGTTTGGGAACCTCTGGCGTAGGAGTTGAGGCAGGTATTTGTATAGGTGGGGATTCAGATGATGTAGGTATGATGTCCAAACTCTCATTATAATGTGAGACCATATGCAACATAATTGTAATGATTTGCATTATTTATCAGATTTCTTTTAACAAAAAAAAACAAACCAAACAGTGCCATCACCACACGGATCCACATGGACTGAGACAGTTGGCTGCTTTATTTGTATGATCAAACAAATTAATTAATACAAATAAAACATATGTATATATACACGTGTTTCGAAACCTAATTTAATCTTCAGGAACATCTGTATCCCTTGCAACAATGGCTTCCGCGATTTCTTTGGGCAACACGCTCCGCAGCAGCTCCTCATGCTCCTTAAACCGGATAGGTACAGCTGGTACCACTGCCTCCAGCAATGCAGAATTTTCTAACTTCGTTTTAGTTTTAGGCTGCTCCTCCTGTATGACGCTCTTCTGTTCCCTCAGGATTGTTTTGTAGTACTGTATTGGTTATGCCCTTTCAGATGTACCTAACATGCAATGTACCTTCTGTACCATTATGTCTTGATTGATTGCTGACGTGTTTGTTTGTTTATTTTTTGTTTGTTTATAACTTGAAAATCAATAAACATGACTTGATTAAAAAAAAAGGGTAAAACAAAGAAATATAAAACACTCACAAACACAAAGCAACAGGCACACAAACAACACACACTAACTAAACTAAGTAACACAACTACAAACACAATCCAAACACACAAAACACGACCACAGATTAAAGGAGTAAAAATTAGAAAAAAAACCAAAAACAACATGGCATAAGACAAAAAGATCCCAAAAGAAATCTCAAACAACACAGACACACAATACAACAAATGAGAAAAATTCAAACACTCACCAATCAACAGTCTTAAACATTCACTTCCACATCCACTCACCAACTCCTACAAACGCACTCACTGAACAAGGAAGTAAACAACATTTATAGGCATTCACTCAGGAACAAAGTACTATTTAATTGGATGAGGCGGGAAATAGAAAAAAAAATCAGGGTGAGAAATCATCTCCTCGTAAACTCGCCTACAGAACTCGATCAAACTTGCCCAGGAGTTCAATTCGCTGACAAAGCCAGTCTCATAGAGAATCGATACTTTATAACACACCGGGCAAGTTAAACCCGTCTAAATGAGATGAACTCACCATCGAACTTGCCCCTTAGTAAATTTCCCACTGATCTCTCATCAACTGTGCTGGCCCGTGTAGCTTAATGTCTTCCTGCCATTTCATCTTGGATGTCATCCCGTCATCCCAAACTTAATTTTTCAAGATCAAGCGCCTTGTAATCTGATACATAAACCGCTGTATAAAAACCTGGTAATAAATAAAATAAATGGAGATTTTTGAACACTGCAAATTTTTAAATATCTGTTGCTATTTAACAAGGATTAGCATGATGGAGGCATCTCTTGCACCACCTACATAAATATGTAAAAATGCACATTCAAATGTTAAAATACTTAAATATTGTAGATTATAAGACTGACTCAAAGTTGTAGATATTGACTTTATATAGAAAGTCTTAATTAAGCTTATACTGTAGGTATATTAATGAGGGACCCTGACTTTAATCAGATTGTTTACGCTAACATGCTTCATTCCTTTCAAGGTGTGGTGGATTATTTGAATGTCACACTAGATAAACATAGAAGAGCTCAAGTGAGGTGTGATTCACACACTTCATAAAGTGCTAGTTGGAAGAACGTCAGCCATTAGTTATTTGCAAGCGTTTTTGGAAAGTTGCAGCAAATTAGATGGATTCATTGGTAGCAAACTATAGGAGTCTATACATTACATTTATAAATACACCATTCTGCAACAGTAGAAGGGCTCTGCATTTTCAATAGTACTAAAATCTTGATACCACAAATAATCACCAAACAAATATATTGCCTTTTTTAGTAAATCAAATTTCAGTTGGATACATAATTCACATGATCAGCGTGTGTAAGGCTATGGCTTCTATACTTGCTAATAGGAAGGAAATACACAATTAGCAATCAACATTTAATTCCAACCCTAATTTCAACGAAATATAAATAATTAAAATAGACAGACTACAAGGAAAATAGCAGTTACAAAAATAGCTATTCTCGCGGCAACATTTTTTAGAAGTATGCAATACTTTAAATATTTAGGTTGATTCTCATTCGTTGTGACAACTCAATTTAAAATTCAGTCTATTTTCACAGAATAAAAAGGACATAAATCCAGGGCACTTACATTCAGTGCAGGGTAAACTGTATCTAATAGGAGATTAATAGGTTATAATTCTATAAGGTTATAATAATATAATTTCAAATAATATTACCAGCATCTATTGTACAGAGAAAATGCTAACTAATGTATAATGTGTTTATCTCTGTGGGTTATCTGGTCACATCAGAATATTGGAAAAATTTTAGTTCCAGGTTTGCTTTAACTAGACAAGGCTCAGTCTACCAATGACCATCAAGGATTAANTGCTATAAAATTTGAGGGTGATACCAAAGGGAAATAATAACACCTATATATGATGCCTCAGAAATCACAAGAATTCTTTTATAGGTGATCCCATTCATACGAGTACGGAGGGACAACCCAGCTAGATCAGCCAGATCCACAGCACTATGCTGCTCCTCACTGACAGCCAGTCATTGAAAATCATATCAGCCTATGAGTCATCACAAACTGCAGAGACAGGAGTCCCCAGCTCTGCAGCCAGTGATGACTCATCACACTGTGAAAAAAGTTACTCACAGTATGTCACATGACCTCCACCGACTGCTTTTTTCCCCTTCACTGCTGAGACCAAGCGGAAAGGTAAGATACTATTTTAACTTTTAAAATAGGGGGGGGGATGGAGAAATAACTAATTGTTTAATAAACAAAACACACAGCTATTAATAAAGAAAAGGGTAGGTTATTTATTCAACCAAAAGTAAAATGATTACAACACTATTTACAATAATGTGTACTATAACAAAAGGAAAAAGTAAAGAAGTGTTCTTGTAATAGGCGCACTCCAGAGGGTAATATTGAGTAAAATACAACTGGTAATATCGAGTAAAATACAACTTTTATTTGAAACTGTTTAAAAAAGAGAACACTGCCCTTTGGAGTGCGCCAATTAAAAGAGCACTTCTTTACTGTTTTCCTTTTGTTGTGTATCTTAAAATGAGTGCTTGGGCAGCACGCTTACCCCGTATATATATAGTATCACGGTCCCTGGCTGGGATGCCGTATTTATAAAAGTGGGGTAGTAGGAGGGATAGGTGTTTCCTTGCCTTGTGCGGTCCATTTGTGTTCATTTATATAAATAATGTGTACTATGACTACCTACTGTTCATCCTCAGTCTTTTAAAAAGAGTCTATTAAAAAGAAAAAAGAGAAGCAGAAGCGAAGTCAGGAACAAGTCAATAAACAATATACTATTAGTAGGAGAACCCCATGTTTTGATCATTAGGTGCCCTGCGGTTATGTAATATATTGGGGATGTCATTGAGGATGTTGTAGGGTGCCTGTCAATCATCATGTGAGACACTCTACTCATCCAATCAGGGGATCAGGGCACACTGATTGGATTGTCATGGTGCCTAACTTTATGATTGACAGGTGCCCTTCTAACTTCCCTTTACCGGCAGAGATTCATATAATAAATATGGACGGCCTACCCTTGTGTAATATAATAGAATTAATTTGTCTTATTATAATATACAAGCACAGGGTGCCCATTGTGTGAGCCTTTGCTGGCGCAAATTTAGAAGCCTGTCATTTAACATGTCAGGCGTCCTACCCATCCATTCAAGGGAACAGAGCTTGGTGCTCCTTCTCTCTTTGGGACTTCTGATGCCCCTGCTTGTTATTGCAGAGAGTAAATATAATAATCACTATTTACTCATCTGTACAATACACAAATGACTTCATATGCATTGTTTTGTTTCAAAATAAGGTTCTTTACTTCTTAACAGGGCATAACATTGAAAAATATAAAAATGTTATTAATTAGCTAGAACTTGTAAGAAAAACGGAAGATATCATTTATTTCAGACTTGTGATATTTCCATCCCTGCATAAATTAAGGCCTAACTAATAAAGTAATGATCCTTGGAAGCAATGTGACCCTTAGTTAGATTAAATAATATGAAGCCAGGACCCAAATGCTTATTAATGAAGTGATTAAAGCCTGTGGGATTCCCAATATAAGCTTATTATTATTAAACATTTCTCAGATAAGTCACAAAAAAATATATTAAAAAGAATTTAAATATTTGTAATATCATTTCGGAATTTAAGATTGTATATCTTGTAAATGTAATTGATAGCTTAGTTGATTCCTAATTAACATAATGATTTTAAAAGAATTTTATATGAACATGTACGTTAGAAAGAGTGTTATAATGCTTAAAAATACTTATTTATTAATGGTACAAAATAATTTTAAGTCCCCTCTGATAATGTTTCTCTTTAGAGAAGAGACACACCAGAACAGAAACATATACAATGCAACTCGAATGCAGCTCTGCGGTGTGATTGTAATACAGCAAAAGGAAGTCTGAATTCATCTGCTGATGGCCAGGATTTCACAACTATATGGCATCATTGGAGCAGCATTTACTATAGGTTGAAAAATGTTTGTTTTAGGCAACCCAGTTAGGGGCAAGGAAGCTGCTTTCATCTTTGTTTTCTAATTATTTTGTAACTGAGCATTAGAAATACTTATTAAGTATTTAGTTAAGTGACACCACACCCTCCATATGTGGGGGAATTTGCATACAGATTCATACCTTAAATGCAGAAGCCAGCCTTTGTAGTACTATTGTCCCATCCACTGTGTGTACTATGCATTTACACCTGACCTCTCTACTCAAATTGTGTTATTTATATAGATCTGAATCTGGAAATAACATTTTTAGAAGGTTGATATTCTGTGTTAATTTCTGCCATTTCATCTTGGTTGTCCTCCTGCCATCTCAAACTTAATCTTTCAAAAACAGAACTAATAATCTTTCCACCAATAAAAGTTGTCCACCTGGCCTCTCCATTTCTGTTGACATTGCTGAGATAACTCCTGTTCACAAAGCTCGCTATCTAGGTGTTACACTCCATTATGAACTGTCCTTTACTCCACAGATACAATCTGTTTCTAGATCCTGTTACATACATTTAAAAAAACATTGCCAGAATACACAAATACCTCACACAAGACCTTGCAAAAACTCTCATTCATGCATTAGTCATCTCCCGAATTGATTATTTCAACGCTCTCCTAATTGGGCTCCCACAGTGTAAAATCACCCCCCTACAGTCTATATTACATGCAGCAGCCAGAATAATCTTCTTTGCAAATCCCTCTTCTAGCGCGGGATGGGGGGGGGGGGGAGGACTGGGCTGGGAGCATCGTAGTGTAGCGCAGGGACAAGACAAATTTAGTTAGGTCTTATTTTCAGAGAAATAGGGTATACTCTCATTAACTATCCTATTCCTCTTCTGACCATTACAGTGACCTTTAAAGCAAGAAATAAATAATATATTCTACCACAATTCTGAGAACTTGAGGACATGTGGAAATCGTTATGAAGATTTCATAATAGCTAAATAATATGCATTGTAACTTACTGTTTCTTTGGCTTGCCAAATATTAAGATAGCTGTAGTTATTCAGATAATATAAAGCATTATCATATTAAATAAGCTTGTTTTTATTACCATGTATTATTTCCCTCTAATCACACAAGTATGATATCTACCACTCTTGGAACAATGATAGAAAAGCTCACACAGAATTATCTCTAAAGGCAAACAGTGTATCAACACTATGGTCCTTTGTGGCAGCTTCCCATACATTAACTGTCATTTCAGAATGACTGCACAATGCAATCCCTTAAGCTTCCAATGATATCTTTCTGACAGACTCCTAATCTCTACAAATTGTTGGTAAGAGCTTCATTAAATCAGTCTGTCAGCAATCCAGGCTCTCACTACTGTAATTCAACAAGATTCACTCTGAGTGTGTGAGTCTATGGAAATGAATCATTTTATCCCTAGTATTACTATATTTTCCATCAATATATTATCATATTGATGGAAAGAAGTAATAGCTTCCACATAGTTGGAAGCTATATCTCATTTAAGGAATTCAACCCAATATTTCTTAATAATGACTCATTTTTATATATGGACAATGTCTCCCAATTTCTTGATTACAGATATATTCATCTACCCATGCTATAAAAGAATAAAGGAAATATAAAAGTGCTAGTTTTGCTGCAATGCCTGCACTTTTGGGAATATTCCATTGGAAAACCTTGTGCACAAATCTTGTGTGTCTTTTTCACTCCATGGCAATGAACTGGATCCAGACTTATGTAAATGCCGGCCAGTGAAAACCAAAATGAGCATCTGTGCATGCGCGCACTATATGTTAATAGTACCTTTCTAATGCATACAAAACCTCAGGTATGTTGGAGGGTTAGCCTCATAGGATGGACTGGGTTTAGCATGACTGATTTGCAGGTTCAATATATAAAAGAAACAATTAAAATATGCGATGATACCATATAAAAATAGTCAATACATACAATACAATAGTCAATACATACAATCAACTAAAAAGATTATTCCAGGGAATAGCTATAAGCTGTCTCCTACCATGGACCATAAGAATATGCTGTCCTGGGGGCTGCCAAAAACCCAACAGCTGTAACAACCTCTGACCAAGAAGCTACCCACCGCTGCTCCCCTGGTTGGACGTTGTTACGACTGATGGCTCCCAGGTCACTTTTCTGCAAAGATGGCTAACAGTATAAATTTGCTATTTCTCTATTACAGAAGAGAATAGCTTCATACTGTACAGAAAATTCTGATTCTCCAATTAGGAATAGGAGCCTTTTAGCTATTGTTGTTAAATAAGTAATAACTGGTCGTGCGTAACTGCATGGGGCACTAGTGGTGGGTTTACTAAGGCGATTGGGTGTGGAACAGTGGTGACAGTTGCACTGCATCATGCATACATAAAGTGCAGAGCACTATTTTATGTTGTCACCTTCACTGACAGCTTTTTTCAAGCAAGCAGACTCTCAGCCCTGTCTCCAGTACCACATGTCTCCGCCAATCCAGACTCTGGCTCCACCTACTTCTTAGGGGGCCAGTGTCTGTCATGTTCCACCCCTGAGGAGTAAAGTTTAAATCATACCCTTAACAGCAACTTAAAAAAGGGTCAGAACTCATGTAAAAAGAGTCTGGATAGAACAGGGCACATTTTCCACTAAATTTGGGAAGTTTCAACAATGATGCTGGAAACTAATGCAACATCATAAAACATATTTCAGTGTTGTTCCATTTCTATTTCTTCAAACAGAAATTTCCAAATATAAATAACATAAAGGATAATGGTGCAACATATGTGGCTGAAATATAGAAGAAAAAATATGAAATGAGGAAAACCTAAGAGATCTTGAAGAAGAAAGTGATCATATGTCTAGATGTGAGCAGGTTGCAATACTTCAGCCTCCTACACATCCAAGTGCTAATATGTAAATAGGCTTGAATACATAATGTTCAATGACAGTCAGCTAGTACAGAATATCAGCTAATTAAATAAATATGTGACAGACAAAAAGGAAAATAGATCTTCTGGGGACTAGTATCAAAAGGGAATGGTGTTTATCATTACTCTGCTTTCTGACCCCAAAGTTCTTGTTAAATTATTGTTAAATTATTCCTTTGAATCCACCTGATCAATGTACACGCTTACAAAGGTATCATGTCAAAATTTTCCTTATCCCCAGCAAAGATGAATAAACATATATGATTAATGGACTGATTTGGGTCTTCAGAGGCAAATGTATTTAATTTGAGAAGAAGCATCTGATTACAGTTTGAAATGTGTGCTATCCAATCAGCTGAACTCATCCTGCTACTCTGATATTATCGTGATTAAATGTCAAAAACAGGAGGTAATTACTCTGGACACGAATGAGAAAGGTGTACACAGACAGAGGGTCGGTAGGAGCACGTTTCTGATCTCAGAATAATTAAACAAATCCAGCACTTGTCAAGTTTTTCCGGATAGTATAGGATCATTTTATATAACAAGTACTTACAACAGTAGCAATTAACTTTCCGAAATTGCTCTCTTATTATGTATTGCCAATATTTTATTCTTAAACATGGGCTATTAAGAATTGGGGGCCAGTTGTAACCACATTGGTTTGGTACCACAGACCTCTACAAATACAGGTTGGCATGTATTTAGCATAGTCACAGCCAGATTTCCTTAACAGAATGCCATAAATTAGACACCATTATATTTTATTAATTGTGTTGTTTTTATTTCTCCTCTAAATGTAAAATCTTTTTCTGTAGAGGTTTATATATTGGTTTTATAAAGTCTTTATTACATTTAGTGACCATTTAATGACATCATGTGCTTTGTAGATGGGGACAATCTTATTGACACTCCACCTCAGTAATAAAATGTTGCAACATACTTCACCATATACCCCAAAATAGGTTTCTTACTACAACAGTCCAATAAAAAGGACCAAAATAAATCCTGGTCATTCTGGATTTAGCTAAAAATTCTCACACTAACCAGTGGGGTTTAAACCCAACAAAAAGCAAACAAAAGCCAAAAAGATGACTTCTCATGCCATCAAATGCAAATGTCAATCTTTACGGGTGCTAAATGTGGATCAGAGGCCCCAGGAAACCGCTATGGATGTTCCCCATGGCGCTAATTTAACTGGTTTGAAGCATGACTGGTGGTGTGTTGGAATTGGCCCTGGTGAGTCCTCAATGAACACTGTATACAAATGGGGTATGGGACATTAGTTATTTAGTCCACCCAATCATGGACCCTGTGGACCTCTTTTGAATATTCTAGACATGTACCTTGATTTGCAAACTGGTAGCAAGTTAACATAAAATGTAAATCTTTTATATACACATATGGCATCACACAACCTAGCCGAACAGAGAATAATTGTTGATAGTGATATTTCACTTCTTTAAGTATCAATATCATGACTTCCGGTTGGCGCGCCTCTGTGACCGGCCCCACTTTTATGAGCTCCTCCAGCCGAGCCGATAATCACGCCGGCATCCGTCCCTGCAGCCCCAAGCTTCATCTACCGGACGGAGGATACTAGCGGGCAAGTGGGGCTCACTTCCCCCGGCTCCCCGCTGCAGACTCCCGGAAGTTCAGCCCGTCCATTGTGCGGGCGCCGGCCTTGCCGCCTCTGATACTCCCGCGGCGGCCCCCACCATCCCAGCCGTCACTGCTCTCTCTCCGGTGCGGCTCCTGGGGTCCCACCTCGCCCTCCAAAGCCCCCCGAAGTCACGGGTCCGCAGCTTCCCCGTTCGCTAGGCGGACACAGGGCCCGCTTCACCGCTGCGCTCGCCACGGGGACACACTCCGGCTGATTGCCGACAGGCTCTGCACTGCGGCCCACTCCTGCTGCTGACCCCACACTCCGGGCTCCCGACAAGCTGTAGACCACCTTGCTGGGGTCCAGGAGCACCGTAACCAGTTGTCCCTGCCGCCGGCCGCCTTTCTCCATTGTTGGGGCCGAAGCCAGCCGCCATCTTAACCTCAGCTACAAGGGCCTGCCGCCATTTTCTCAGTGTGACCTGCGGCCCCCCTGGTGCGCTCCTGCCTAGTGCATCCTATCTATCCCCTTTCCTCCCCTGGGATCCCTGCACCCTTCCTATTGCCTCGTGTGACCTCCATCTTCTGGACCCTGTGTGTTCCTTTNNATCCTGCTTCCCCTGCTGCAACCCACGGGATTGTTGCTGTTTCCTCAACGTGGTGCCCTCCTTTGTACCTGCCGGCCGCCTCTCGGAACCGTCTGCTGCTTCCTGGAATACCCACTCTCTGGACACCACCGCCCGCCTCTCCTGGAGTGACCCCTGCCCAGCCTCTTGCGGATGCTTTCCTGTGGACCCCTCCGGAGTTGCTTCTCACCGTTCGTACGCTTGGGACTTCCCGCTTTCTTTTTGTTTCTTGGCTATTTGGTCCCTTCAGGTCGTCAGTGGACTCTAGATTCCCACGGCTTCGCGTGATCCCATCTGCGCCAGCTGCTCACCGCAACAACCCTTCCCGGTACCGCACTGAACTGTATTGTTTAGTTTCGCCTCTTGATATAGTTGTGCAAGGTATTCTCTGTTTCCGCTGTATATCTCCCCCTAACCTTCCCTCCCTCTCCCTTGTTTGTTTCTCCTTGTTTCGGTACCCTTTTGACTCCAATGTAACCCTTTGACTCCTACAGGTTCGGGGGCTATCTGTTTATCTGCGTTTGTTTCTACTGTTATGAAAAGGTTTATTACACTGCCTGTTGTTCCCACCTCGCCTCCCAAAATGGTCAAACCCTCCAAATCAGGCGCCACGAAACCCGCTACACTGCCTGCTAAGGTGGCACCCGAGCACCCCCCCCCCGTTCGCCATCTAACAACGACACTCCGGCTGACCTGTCGTCTCAGCCTTCCCCCTCTCCCAGCCCGGCTGACACCGCCAGGGAAATCTCCCACATACTCCTCCCACAAATTGACCAAGCACTAGACGCCAAATTGGATCAAAAACTTGACGCCAAACTCACCCCTATCCACAACCTCCTCTCCGAAACATTGACCCAGGTTCAGACCCATACTCAGCAAATTTCCACACTTGANCAACGGGTCAGTGATTCGGAGGATACACTCCTNTCCCTGCAAAACACTGTCTTNTCCCAATCTCAGACAATTGCTGCCCTCATGGCCCAACTGGATGATCTNGAAAACCGGGCCCNCCGTAATAATCTGCGCTTGGTGGGGATCCCGGAGTCTGTCCGGGATCANGACCTCCTCGCCTACATACAGACGGACCTCTTCAATGCCCTGCACTTCACCTCTGCATCTGGTGACATGGCACTTGAACGGGTCCATCGCCTAGGTCCGACTCCTTCTCGCGACGACTCCCGCCCCCGGGCAGTTATAGCTAAATTCTTGCACTTTCGTGATAAGGAGGTGGTATTGCGGGCCTATCGTTCCCGTAACTCCCTTATTGTCAGCAAAGTCCTGATCTTTCCCGATTTTTCTGTTCAAACATCCAAGAAACGTCGCGAATTTNCCCCCCTCTGTAAACTCCTGATCCAACACAACATCCGTTTTGCCCTCCTCACCCCGGCCTGCCTCCGTATTACTAAGGATGGGACGGACCATGTCTTTGACGACACCCCCGCAGCGCAGGCTTTTATAGACCAATTACTAACACCGGAACCTCTTCCTCACCAGTCCCCGACCCTTGAGTCATCCTAATTGCGGTCCCTCCTGGATCACCCTGTCTACCCCCCGCTTCCCTTTGTTCTCGGGTTAACTGCTTTTCTGTATTCTTATATGTACGTTTTACCTACTGCCCTGGCCCGTCTGTTACGGGCCAGGTCTGTTGTTTATCTGGTGGTAAAAAGGAAAATGTTGATTTGTGAAGTTTGCTACACCTCATGTCTTGTTTGTCCCCCTCCNATGTACATGCTCATGTTTCTTTTCAGATTATATTACATGCTGTTGTTGTATTTTGCCTCTGGTCGTGCACTCTGGATCCCCATCCCGCCCATTTCCCGGCTCGCCCCTCCCTTCCCGTGCCATACCCGCACCCTATCCTCCTCTCCGGCACACGATGGCGTCCTTTAACCTAACCCGGACCACCCTCCAACCTCCGCCCCCGACATTCACGACTNTCTCCTGGAATGTAGGAGGCTTAAACTCCCCGATCAAGAGACGTAAAGTGGTGACACATCTGCGTAAATTGGACCTGGACATAGTCCTCCTCCAGGAGACTCATTGGGCTGATCCCCTGACTGCCACGCTCAAGAGCTCCTGGATTGCTGAATGTATCCCTGCCTGCCATTCCTCCAAATCTCGGGGGGTTGCGGTGCTGTTCCACAAATGCCTTCAATACACCATTGAAAATCGCACACTGGANCCGCAGGGTCGATTTATCTTCCTGGACCTCACCATTAATGGTGAACGCTTTACGCTCATTAACATTTATGCACCTAATGGCCCAAATGGACCCTTCTTCGTGTC
>JABWIB010001836.1:6565-25556 GCA_016617825.1 Platyplectrum ornatum | reverse complement strand
GCACGACCTAGCCATCTACCAAGCTGCTCATTATATCCGTTCCGTAATCCGTGACTTCACAACCCTGGACTGGTCCAACGCTCTTGACAAATTGATGGAGACGCCCCCGACCTCCCGTGCACTAATCTCGACGCATTACCGTACCCTACGTCAACCGGACACTGACACCTTTATTCCTCCTGGGTTTCTTCGTTGGCAGGCGATGTTCCCCGACCTCTCCTTAGAAGATATCCGCAAGGCGCTACTGTACTCTTGCGCTACCCTAAAAGCTACGACTTACAGGGAAATGTTCTTTAACATTTTTGATCGGGGATATTTCTCGCCAACCAGATGCCGGGAGGCCGGACTCATCGACTCAGACCGCTGCCCGAAATGTAATTCCCCNGGGGCTACTCTGTACCATTGCCTCTGGGAGTGCCCCCTGATTAGAACATTCTGGAGGCGGGTACAGGTCTACATCACCCGTCACCTCTTTAATTATNTCCCTCTCACGCCCCANTGGGCAGTCTTGGNNATCCTCGACCCTGCGGTTCAGTGTGNCAGCAGCAGCAGAACCCTGCTCCTGATTCTCTCGGCTGCAGCCCGGAAAAGTATCCTTCACATGTGGATCCACCGCACCCCTCCTACTCTAAAATTATTTACCGCTAAACTTTACTATGTATTCCGGATGGAATGGCTGGAGGCATCCCTTCATAAGGAACAGCGGGTGAGAAAACTGTTCCTCATTTGGGAAACCTTTATTGATACCCTATCCCCCCCTATTAAGCGGGCGATTCACCAATGTTTCCGTCACACTGAGTGGTACGCCACACGTGCCCTTGAGCCAGACCCTCCGATATGGCTGCCACCCTCTCCCCCGCCCAATCCTTCTGGAACCTCTTGAACCTCTTCCTCCGCTTCCTTATATCGCAACCCCTGACACGGCTATTGTGTTTTTTCTTCCGTGTTTCCTGCTGTTGCCTAGTGCCGACCAGATTTCTGATTCTCTGATCACCTGTATTTGACTAAATGTACATGTACTTCTGTATTGACATTTGTTAAGTTGCAGCAGACTTCAATAAAAAACTTTTGGAAAAAAAAAAGTATCAATATCATTAGGTGTGGGGTTCCAAGTGCTGGAAACCTCTTCCCCTCCACTTCTAGGACATATTAGCAATAATTCAAACAATATTAATATTGTAAACATTTAATTTATCCTCTTCTCTCCTTCCTGTTCCCCAATACCAACCACGAAAGAGGACTGTGACTGATCAGATGAAATAGCNGCCTTCTATGTATTATTTATTGTGTGCTGAGCTCATCTTTACAGTATGTCCACATTTCTGTCAAAGACACTGACAACTGGCTCAAATGAACTCTATATATCAGTGCAGGGCAAGACTGCTTCCCAGACTGCTGCTATCATTGTCACCTATGTCACACAGCTGTCTTCCTGAATGAATGCTCTATGCTGTCCCTGACCTGTATTTAGTAAAAGACTTTACCTTGTCTGCATATAGGACATGTTTGTGACTTACCTATTTGATATTGGAATAATACTTTCCAATAAAAGATGTAATATCCTAAAGCATAATGATAATGACAATTGTATATATAGTGCAACAAAGAGTTTTCTTTAAAATAATATTTATTTGTTATTAAATGCTTCATTCCTTTCTCACCAGTCTTTAAAAAAGAATACAAAAATCTATTTATCGGTTTAACATTTATATGGGCATGCTGGTATTTATATAGAAAGGTGAAGAAAGTGCCATTAAAGGAAATACTGAGCAGCATAAGTTAACAATTTAGTATGTGTATATTTTTATGTTTTATGTAACATTTTTTATTTATGGGAATATGGAAACCCTCATTTTAAAACCCTGCATTTGCTCCTAGGCATGATGACCTGATTCAAGTCATCAAGCTGTCAGTGGTGCCTGTCAGTTTGACCAGACTGCAAAAGCCGAATAACGGGAACTACATGTGTATGTGTTTGCCTGCTTGAAAGATTATAAAATTATAAAGGAATTACAGATTTATGTAAATGTCTTACAATGTGTCCAGATTATATCTTTTTGTAGTTGATGTTTCTGCTTTCCAGAGTCTTCCTGGACTGAACAAGCTAGCCTGTCTACTGTGATTGAAGGAGAAGGGTCATCCCTGTCTGCTGATTCATCCTACCAGCTGCTTTGATAGCGAGAGACACAGGACACTGTTTTAGTGCAGTTTGTAGGAGAAATGCATATACATTGAGTATTCCTTTAATCTCCTTAAATACATTTGACTTTAAATATAAAAAGCAATAACAAAGCATAGCAGTGCTTAGTGAACACTACTAAGACCTACAGTATAACAGCAGAATGCATCCGCTTTCATGAACAGTGGCAATGAAATAAATAAACTCTTATCAGATGTTGCTGTTCCTTATAACAAGATTTAGAACACACTGGGGCTGATCTATAACGTTTGGCGTTAATGCAATCCAAAGATGCATATACTGCTACCTCTTGGACGCCTGTACATATTTAACTGGTACAGGATTGTTTTTTACTGGTCTATACTGGCTAAAAAGTGATGCACTCATGTTTTTGTATATGCCCCTAAGTGTTTTGATTAATATATGTTGGAAATGCATTAATAATGTGTCTCCCATCCCTGTCCACCCTCAACATGCCTCTCAGTACGCAAGCTCTAAACACCCGTCCAGATCTGAATCGCAAGTGAAAGAGAAACTTTAGTTTCTGCCTAAAAGCCTCAATGTGGGTATATTTTGAATAGAAAGGGACACCTATTGTCATTCCCCTAAAGGGGATGGGAAAATTGGAACGGAGGATCCAGTCCTGTAATATAAATTAAATTGCCCCATTCCATATTATAAAAGTTCTTAATCCTTACTTGTTCCTTGCTAGCTTTCTTTTGTAGTCTCGAATACCCCTTTTCCACCAAGAACCCAGGTTCAGACCTGGGTTTGAACCCTGCATTTTTCCCAGGTTCAATATAAAAAAGCCTTTTTCCACTGCAGTGTGAACCTGGGTTTTTCCAGGGTAGACACCTTTTCCACTGCCAGACAGAATCTGGGTCTAATCAACTGCACCAATTATCAATTGTACACAGCAATGCAGACCAGAATGCTAATTCAAACCCCCTTTCCACTGCAGAGACCCTTTACCTGGGTTTAATTTCTTGGGACCCTTTTCCACCAAACTAAACCTGGGTCTATGTGCAGAAACCCAGGTTTTTTTTTGTCAGTGGAAAAGGGGTATCAGTTGTTGCTGGTCCTAAGCAGGGTTGCCAACTTTTCCGAAATGACTGGGTGAGAAGAACCCGGGCTGAGGCTTTGATTTGAATTTAAATCAGTGCATCTGTCCCAATAAGCTTCGGACATGATTTACATAAATCACAACCTCTGCCCCACCGCCATGCTTCTGATCTTTGGTTTCTTCCAGAAGAGAGAAACCAAAAGCCGGCAACTCTGGTCCTAACCAGAGCTCAGCCATTTAAAACTGGGATTAAATAAGTAATGGAAATTAGAAACAAGAAGCCAGGCTGAGGTTCATTATTAAGCTTATACTCTGGCAGTGAAAAGGCAGTGATTCCAATCTCCATTATTTCTGTGCTCACGGCTTTTCCATATGGATTATAATCCAGTTGTACATTCCATTGTGTTATTAGATGATACTGTGCTTATTTCCCTGGTCCTGGATTCAAGTTCGCCCTGTGTACATTCTATTACTCTAGTGAGTTATCTCCTCCATTGCTCCTGGTAACACTCGCCTGACACCGCTATCGTGTCTTTTCCTGAAGCTCCATTAGTTCCATCTGCAGCCAAGTCTCTCTCCATTACTGTATACGTGGATCTGTGCTAATGAAGTGCTAGAGGTGCTTTTACACACACTGGGAAAGTTGAGGGAGGCTCTCAACAAAAAAGGTGTCTATGCAAACAGCAGCAATTGTGCATGAAATGGCGGTAAAATGTATAGGGCAGGATCCATTCCGATCTCTTATTGTTGTTTTAGCTTTATGTCACAAGTAGCGGGAAGCACATCTTTCAATACATTCCATTTATGACTCTTTAGTTTATGAGGGAGAAAACATTCAGTAATTTAACTGGGCAAAGTCATTCCTATTTACCAGTCAGACATAGGCAGAGGTAGTTTTGAATACAGATATGGCGTTAATGACCATTGGAGAATACAGTTTAA
Organism: Platyplectrum ornatum; assembly: GCA_016617825.1. Classification (NCBI taxonomy): domain Eukaryota; kingdom Metazoa; phylum Chordata; class Amphibia; order Anura; family Limnodynastidae; genus Platyplectrum; species Platyplectrum ornatum. The sequence continues at coordinate 21,372 of JABWIB010001836.1, read as the reverse complement.
CTAAAATATATGAAGTTAGTTCATAAAACATCAATAAATAGAGTTTGGACTTATATCCATTGAGGATCCTTGGATGATGGAGTAAGTTTTTTGAATAGAAAGCCAGACAAACATTGCCATCCATCATGAAATTAAGAAGTGGCATGAATGCCAGTTTCACAACATCTATTACTCTCTGGGAATGTTATGAAATAGGTTTTTGTTTTTTTTATAAATAGAGCATTTTTCAAATTATTCTTTAAAAAAAAAAAAACTACTTAAAAAGTTCCAGACAGCTGAAACCTGGGTTTTATTTCAGATATAATTGCTGATTCAATCGTATTAGAGGCATTACTTGACTATCAGGCATTCAGGAATTGGTTTTATGCACTATAGCTGCTGATATATTTCTAGAGATTTTTGAAATTCCAATTGCGTCTGGCTCTGAAACGAAATATAAAACTGAAAAACACAGAACTGATAGCCAGAATATATTACAATACAACAAGGGGCTATGCTGACGTAGAGGCTGGGTGCAAAGAACAACCTATATCACAATGACCAAATCAGTATTCACAATTCTAAGTAGTTATAGTTCTTTAGGCATAATTAAATCTGAAAATATACATTTGAGGCTGATATAAGGAAGGCTTGTTGTTTTACAATCATAGAACAATTGCCATATGAACACAATATAAAACACATTAGCTGGGGCTGATCTAGAGTTGCACTTACACCTTTCGATAGGTGCAGGTATAGATCTGAGCAAAACCATGTTGCAATGTGAGGGGAGCAGATTCATTTTACTTCTATTGCATCCAGAGAAAACACTTACCAACTGTACAACTTTATGCTTAACTTGTAAACTAAAGTTGAGCTTAAAAAACTTCAGCTACACTTAGACTTGTTTTACTTTCAAACTCTGGATCTGCCCTTTGAGGGTCTGATTTTTACCCAATGATAGTAATTATTGCATGAATGCCTCTGTGCAGGTCATTGCATCCAGGTGATATCCACTGCAGATTATATGAGAGATGTGATTGTTTAGGATATTCCTTGATAGTAGACTGTTGTGATACACATCATACTACTCCCATGTGCAACAATGAACATTCACATTGAATGGAAAAATCAAGTTAAATAAAGTTGGGGGTAGCAGCTATTGTGCTCAGTTTGGAATACATGAGGTAGTTCCTAGTTATTAGAAGTGCATCTGCATGAGTGAGAATGTATAAAACCTAACTGCATGGGTGGGTGCACAGTTAGGGGCTGATCCATAGTTTGGGAGTAAGGGTAAAACAGGTGCAGGTGTAGACCTGGGCAAAATCAAACACTGAACTGCAGGGGAGTTCAGTTTGAATTGTGAAAGCAGAATTAGAGTTGAGTGGTGAAGTTTCCTAGCTCAGGTCTAATTTACAGATTAAACAGAATGCTATGCTGATCTTACTCTGCTCTACACTTGCACCTAAAAAAGGTATAAGTGCAACTCTGGATCAGCCCCTTAGACTTGTAGTACGAGCCTCTCACCAGGGAGGCTGCTTGTGTTCCCAGATATTATGTGATACCTGTATTCACCAGAGGTGTCACTGTGCAGTCAGGGGCTGATTCAGTGCAGGTGCAGGCTTAGCGCAGGGACACAAGAGGCAGGTAATGTCCTATGGACAATTACCAGCTTCATTAACTTTAGAAAGTGTTTTTAAAATAAATAAATAAATAAATAAATAAAATATTATTTAAACATTTCAAATGTGTTTGTGGTTTTTTTTTTTTTAACCATTATTTTTTTTTATTATTATTATTATTTTTTTAACTATAGAGAGCCGGCATTGAATGCCGGCTCTCCTGCTCGCAGCGAGCACACGCTGGCAGAGGCTCCGGACACAGACGCAGTGTGCGGCCGCAAAAAAGTCTAAATCAGGTCCTCAGTCCCTGAGTAAGGTGTTTAGTTGCTATTTCCAATCAGTGTTCATGGATTTCACATGATACTAGTTTATATAAACTGTGCACATTCTAGCACACTGTGCTGGAGCATTAATTGTCTTCTTATGTGTGTTTTTCTTTGTGGTTTTACATTATTGTCCATACCAACCTGGATTCATTCCTGTGTTCCAATTCCCTGTGGACCCAATGTTTATCTACACACTTAGGGGCTGATTCAGCCCTGCGTCTCCGCCTGGATGCGCAGATCGGCTCTGAATGGCACGGAGTCAGGCGCAAAGCCCGACTCAGTGCCTCTACGACTCCGGCATATGTTAATGGGAAAAGGGGCGTTCCACGCCACTTTTCTCATTTGCATATGCGTTTTTAGCAGGGCTAAGCCCTGCCAATTACAAGCGCAGCCTGCACCATGTCTGGACATGGTGCAGGCGTAGCGCAGAGGGGACCGAGGCAGGTAATGTCCTATACGGCATGCCCCTCTCAGAGCTACGCTGAATCAGGTCCTTATTACCCACCAGAACTAATTGTAACTACTGTTTCCCGTTATCTGTTTCTTCACTTGCAGATATTGCACAGTCAGGTCCTGCTAGCCATCCAACCAGGAGGATTGAAAACAATTACAGCTGGCCTGGCATGTAAACGCAGAAAACAAAATCACCAGTGTTATAAAAGTAAAATCAAACCATTTAGTTGTATATTGTATGTATATATGTAAATATTTATGTATTGTGATTTATTGTGTTTTTTACTGTGTGGAAATCCTTTGATGATATTAAAATGAAGATCAGACCCATTTTTAGAAAGACCTTCATACACGGTCCTATAATATTTACTGTAATGAAAGTATATAACGCCAAATGAAACTGATGCATTCAATTTGGCTTTTCATATGTAAATATAGGCTCGATAATGTTTTTAGAAAATAATTCTGTGATGTGGATTCTCCATTGTTACTGTACATTTAACTGTTGCCCTGCTTAGACAAAAGCAATCGAGCGCACATAACTATTCTCAGTCAGCTGTAAATGAATTAAAATCACATCTGGCATGTTTGATACCACACATCAGTTTGTGTTTATCTGCCAAGATGTTGCTTCTGCAGCTGGTTTGCATGGGTACGCTGCAGTTTTTTTTCTCTCTGTTTGCGCAATCATTTATGTGACAATATTTAAAATATAATAATAATAATTATCAATATTATTATCAAATACATGCATGCTCTCTCCATATCCTATCTGTCCTCAATGCTGTCAATCTGCTGTGTGAGTAGGTCATACAGATCTGTAGTTATTTTTTATTAGAACTTTGTGGTGCTATTATTATATAATAGTTATTATAATAATATAATAGTTATTATTGCCCTAGTGCCTAAATCTGGTGAGAGCAGCACTTAATTTGCTATATCTCTAATATGGTGAAGGGAAAATAGTCAGGGAATCAGATTTGACACCAACCTAATATGTCATTAATGGCAGAAACAAATTGCATTCAGGCCCATTAGGGACAGAAGCAGAAATTAAAATGCAATCATAAATGGAGATAGAAAAGACACATTCACTATTCACCATTTGACATGAGGTAAGCAGTATCGGACTGGGGTACCTTGGACCAACCAGAGGAAATCATTCTTGGGGCCTGCCCTCAGTTATAAAGAAATAATGATAGGCAATCATAGCAAACTGTACGTACAGTGTGGGACTGAAGTACCTTGGACCAACCAGAGGAAATCATTCTTGGGGCCCGCGCTCAGTTATAAAGAAATAATGCTAGGTTGGGGCCCACCGGATGATTCGCCTGTTCTCTGGTGGGCCAGTCCGATCTGAGGTTAAGTGTCACAAGAGTCCAGTCCAGTCACAGACATGACAGCGATCGCCTAAGCAGATAATTACAGTTTGTCAGAAGAATTCCTTAGCAAATGTACTTTCCTGTACCCAGTGGTCCTCAAAGTTCTCGTCCTCAGCGATCCCTGCAACAAGTAGCTTTATTTGCAAAGAACCTACTAAACAGAAATCATAAACACAACTCCGGAGAAGTGAAGAGATCTTGACAAGAAACATAGGAGAAATTAAAAGCCTTTAATAAAGTGTGTCCTATGTATATACCTGCATCTAAGAAATAGATACTCCAAATCAATAATATTAACTATTAAGGCACTGCATACTAAAATACCCAACTTTTACCATAGGTGGTAGAAAACCAGAAAAAAATATGACGATGGTTATACAATATAATGGGTAATAATAATAATGGGTTACATAATAATAATGGGTAAATGTAGTATAAGTATGGCAAGTAATTTTTAATAATAAGTAGAACTGTGTATCATTTTTAATATTATTTAAAACTATAGTCCTATAATTAATGTTGAAAAACCACAGAAGTGTTTTGCATTACAAATTATTGTTTTCACTATATTAATAATTTTGTTTCATATTATTAATGGGGATGAAACTACTGTATTTAATTTGTAATAATGGGTAAAACTACTGCTGATCATCGCAACTAAAATGTCATTATGCCCATTATTACAAATGAAATACAGACGTGCCCCCAATAATCTCCCACTTGTCTCCACAGTTTGTGAGAGCTCAGGAAATATGAGATTGATGATTATTCATTCCTCATGAAGAAACCATAGCATGTGTTAATTCATATAATATAACAGTCTTATACAATGAAAAATAAAGGAAATAAAATGTAAACATAAATTAATAAGTAAAGATAGATGAATATATCAGTTTTTCAGTGTCATATGTTGAAGAAGCTTAAAGGCTTTATGATGAGGAGTCTAGACAAATTTTCAATATGCAGCAGTTAATATACAGTAGCTTATTGAAATCTGTTACATTAAAATCTTCATATGTGGAATATCCCCATGGCAATTATATAATCCCTGTGCAGATAATTTACATAAATGTAATTTAACGGCATTCTACAAAACCATGGTTAATAGTGACATGTGATTATGGGAGTTTCTACTTTCTAAAGTACAATATAGTATTTCCTTATATAATAATGTTTTCAATAATGTCAATCATGCTAAATCTATCTGCAACAAATATATATTTAAATCCATTCTATGATTTAAAAAAATATAAAGTTAAATTAGAAAAGTAGTAAAAGTAATAAATCATTCCCCAAATGGGTCAGTTTTGTACTCATTTAATAGAATGTTATGTGATTCCACAAAATAGTTAGAAATTGCATTATCCGCTTGCAGGGACTTCAGAAAGTCATTTGTCAATGTAATCTAAAGGCAGAATTTCTGATCATTTAAAACAATATATATTATTAAACAGTAATAAATAAAGTAATAACTGAAAGGAAACAAAGTTATTGAGACTGAATGTGCATGCATATTGTATTCATCAATGGCAGGGTTTTTTTTTTTTCAAATTGACAGACATAGCAGCTTTAACTTATCTTTTATAAGTTTTTAAAGTTTCTACAGACCCGAAAAATGTTGGACCATGAAAAGTAAATACCACATACATCAAGAGACTTTTTTGGATTAATCATTCTTTTTCTTTTTTCTTTTCTTTTTCTTAAAGAATGTGACCCAACATCTGTAGTACCACTCCAATTGCTTGTACTGACTTTAATAACAGTACATTTTGCACTTCAAATTAGGATGAAACGAAAAGTAAATTAGTGGGCATAAGAATACCCACCTGTACTGACTATTTAATATTAAAACTTTTGACCATTGTTATGGTCAAAGGTCAGAAGTATAGATCATGAACATTGCATTCTGATCAGAGCTCAAAGTGGGGGTATATACGGGGGTATGCCATACTGGCACTTCTCTCATTGATGTAACTGAAAACTGAAAAAAATATCCATTGACATCTATTACAGTCATGTGCATAAATATTGGGACATCAGAGCTATTCTCATATTTTGGGCTCTATACATCACCAGAATGCATTTGAAATTAAACAAGGAAGATGTACTTATTCTGCATACTGGGGTGATATATAGACCACCAGGATAAGATGAGGAATTATACAACATAATATAGCAGAACATCAATAAGATGGCATTGAAATGGGAAATAATAATCAGGTGACATTATCTCTGTTCAATATTTACAAAAGAAAGAGAAGGGAATGGACCACATTTAAAAAAGAGTGCTAAAGATATGAGAGACAGTCACAAACCACTTCACTGAGGACCAGGTATTAACAGAGCTTAATTAACAAAAATGGCCGAAACCATGGGGCCAGATAGGATACATCTTAGAATACTAAAAGAACTTAGAGGGGTGCTGTCACAACCATTAATTGAATAATTTAACCAGTCGCTAGCAACAGGAGAGAAGAGAAGATTCCAGAAGACTGGAAATTGGCAAATGTAGTCCCTCTGCATAAAAGTGGAAGTAGGGAAGAGGCTGCCAACTACCAACCAGTAAGTCTAACATCAGTAATAGGGAAATTAATGGAAACCTTTTAAAAGAACACATTGTAAGATATTTAAAATCCAGTAATTTAGAAGACCCCAAACAGCACGGTTTCGCTGTCAAACAAATCTAATAGAATTTTTTGATGGGTCAATAAAGTTGTAGATCAAGGGGGGCTGTTGACATAGCTTATGTAGATTTTAGTAAGGCTTTCTACAGAGGACCCTCAACTCAACTGAACAAGCTAGAAAATCTGGGATTGGAAAGAAAAATAGTGGAATGGACATGGGCGTCAGAATAGACAACAAAGGGTTGTAGAAACATGCAGCTCTGAATTTAGCTCAGGGAGAGGGGCCCACATCACTACACACAGCTTAATAGCACAGAGACTCCGGCTGCTGTAGCCAATGTATTAATGCAGCAATCGCTGCTGTTAACTGCTGATGGCTTTTATCAAAGAATATGTGTTAAAAAAAAAAAAAGAAATACCTTTTTTTTAAAGGACAAGCGTATTCTCACTCTGAATGACCTTATTTCCCCTACCTCTTTCCCTTCCTTTTCTGAGCTGCGAGAGCATTTCGATATCCCACATTCCTTTTTTTTTATCAGTACTTACAATTGAGACATTTCTACTCTACGGTCAGTGCTACTATGTCTTGCTGCAGTCTTATGGAGTTTGAAACCTTAGGCCGGAAACAGAGATCACTTAAAAGTCTCATCTCAACACTTTTCCTGATGCTTATCTCTCCCGCCTCTGACAAATCACTACTTGATTCATTTGAGGCTTCATGGAGCAGATTTCTTGGAACTCCATTGGACTCGGAGGACTGGGAGGAAATCAGACGGGCGATGACGTCCTTTTTCTCCCCCTTTTCCACTTCTTCTTTCCTTTCTCTTTCACACTCTCTTCTCTTTATATTGTTAAAAACCCGAACTAGGCTTTCGCCCCATTCCAGCTGGCGGTCGCACCTGGGTATGTGTTTTAATCACTTGCTCTACTTTAAGTACGGCTGTTCTGGAAAATTTCGCTGTGTTGTATTTGTTCTCCTGCATACTTGATAGATTTTGCAGTGTTTGTATTTCTTATGCCTAGTTCTAAATAAACAATGAATCTTTAATTTTTTTTTATTAGTTTCAGGTTAGTTTCATGTCTTCTATGTATCTGAACTGTGAATAAGGGCCAGGTTCAGATTTACACTCACATGAATTACACTCTCATGGGTAAAATGAATGTTAGTGTTTGCATGAAGGGAGAATACTTTATTTTTGCATTTTGCACACAGATACTGACCAGCGATACTGTTACACTGTTATTAGACTTGGGCTAAGAAACATCAGCTGTCACCTGTAATAATGATTACAATTAATTACTTTTACCTCCCCTGCAATTCAACATGGTTTTGCCCATGAGAGTGTTAAACTGGGCATACACTATAGGATAAATTGTTCTAATCGTAAGATTTTTCAAGAGTGGGCAAAACCATGTTAAATTGAATTAATTGCAATCAGGTGAGAGATGATGTTTATTAGCCCAAGTCTAATAACAGTGTAACAGTATCAGTATCTGTGTGCAAATTCTCCTGAATCTGGCCCTGAAAGAGAAAGTTAAGAAAGAAAAATGTGAAAGAGAGAGGTGTATATATATATATATATATATATATATACAGTGGTCGAAGTGGAAATTTAGAAGTGCTGGTATGGACATTTAGAAGTGGTGGTATGGAAACACTGAATATAATAGAAGTCAATGGAGATTTGTAGTTTTTCTATTGCATCAGTGGGAAAAGTGCCGGTATGGCATACCCCCATATACACCCCCACTTCAAGCCCTGTATATATATATATATATCTTGTATAAAGACAAATGAGCAATAAAATCATTCTTAAAAGGTTTAAGAACATCTGGAAGTTAATGATACAGTATGCAATTCAGACTCTACCAAGTGTGACTTTTAACCTAGTGGGATAATGGTGGCTGACAAACTATGTGGATTTCGCCCACTATGTTTTGCAAATGTTAGGTGTCTGCATGAACTGGATGAAAGGAAAATTATAGTTGAGTATATACAATGTGAAAGAATAACAAAAACACAAAAAATACAAAGGTCTTCTCTGTACTTTTGGTAATTATAAGTTTTCATCAAACACATTTTTCACAATATGACTGGAAAGTTGTGTGTAAATAATTTAATATGGATGGCCATGAGATTTCGATTGTGCATGGTTATATTTAATGGGCTTGTGGACTTTTGGTAAGTATATTTTTTGATTACACCATTATATCTACTGTATCACACATGCTCATGTTTATTTTTCTGAAATCTTATATTTGCTAAATATTGCTATATGTGCAACATCCTTAATGTTATAGACCACTGTGTATTAATGTGGTAGTACAGCAATAGCAGATCAAGAGTGGCAGTTATAAATATTATGTGAACTCATATTGTCCAATTACAAACTATATCAATAGTCACATGATCTAATAAGAGAGTTTATAAGTGTATAGATCAGTAATACAGGAATCAGATATCACTAAAAGCATTATACTGTTAAACTGCTTCATATAATTCTCCAAACCCATTAAATCCTCTGCAATATATTGCATTGAAATCAAAGCTATATCTGTCCTAACTAAAACCATCAGGATATAAATGTGAATGTATTTGACATTTAAAGGTATATTTTACTCACAATTAATTAACAAAGTTGAGTTTCAGTGATGCCCAGCTGGGGTGTTATTAGAACCATTTGGGCATAAGAACTATAAAATAACCTGCAGGATTGCCGGCTCTCCCGAAATGTCTGGGAGACTCCCGGAAAGCTGTGAGATCTCCGGGGAAGGCACCTCATTCTCCCCGGAGATCTCCCATTAAATGCTATAAAACAAAATAGATAGGGGAACAGCATATCAATATGTGGATCAAATTAGCCACCAGCTATATTCCAGCATATCTAAACAGCCTGCAAGGAAAACCTTTTTAATTATCAGTGCAGAGGCCCAAATGGTTAATGCCTAATAAAAGGCAAAGTTGTACAAAGTGCAAACCTCTTAAGAAACCACTTTAGCATTCAGAAACAGTGTTGTTATAATCTGCTCCAATACAAGCAAAGTGTAGTATCTAATTGCAATGGAACAGCGTTAATACAATGTAATTTTGCAATGTGAAGAAAAATGTTGTAACATATATAGCTTGTATTCAAGGCAGACTTGAATCAAATGGTTTTTTGAAGAAAGCAAAGTGGCAAGACAAGTTGTACCTGTCAGCTAGTGAGCGTCCCACAGGTGAAGGATCTTGTTGGCTTTGTACTCCTCCTCTAATATCAATATATAGGGAATAAACAATAAACAATAAAGGTCTCAATAGAGTCTTATTATGACGCGTTACGTTTCGCAGTTCCAGACTTTTTAAGCAATATTTCCTGATTTCCCATTAGTTGGTTTATATAGTCACTCAACATCTATGATTACCCCTGTTTGTTAATTGACAAACAGAGACTGTTAGGTGTTACATGGCCATTACAAAAGCATAAAATAAAATAACACAGGAAACAATATCAAGTAATCAAATATTGATATTTTGTGTCTAAAGTAATACAAATTATATACAATATTAAAAATTTGTTTAAAAAATGCACTTATTGTTTTTATAGGATTCAATTGTTAGTCCAAGTATAGTATTTCTTTATTTTTTTTTTTTATTGTGCTATTTGTAAATCTTCCCCTCAACCAAAAATGTGTACACACTGCCAGCCCAAACCTTGAAATGGAAGTCTTGATGTTGAGAATCCAGAGCTATTCTGAATGTGGCAGCATGTACAGAAGGGTAATGCAATACATTCCACATAAAAAATACAAAAAAATACAAAAATTCCCACATTTCTTGAATCTAGATGTGGTCTATCATCATCATTGATAATACAATTTTATTCTCTAACTAAAGGATCCGGGTAGATCCAGACATCTGAATGCGCTACCTTAAGTTTTCAAACAAACTATCACCTATGAGGCTCAGGCATTTATATGGTCCTGTTTTCTTGGCAAATACAGTGTTAATAAAAAAGATAAGCCACAACTGTGAATTAGCTCTTAAGTGGTCATCTACACAGTCTGTTATGGGAAGAAATTAGTAATTACATGTAATATAAAAATAAAGCCAAAAACATATACAGAGCAGTTTGACACAAAAAAGTTTAAACCGTTATTCTTCATAGTTAATTTTTTTAATTCCAATTTAACATTAATGTAATAGTTATTTTGTAATGACCCGTATCTGATTAGTGATAAAAACAAAAATTTATGATTGAATTTCATTAGCAATATTGTACAGTACGAATTAAATACTACATATTCAGACTTCTGTAATGGAAGTTTTTCCGTCGGCAGGCATCTCATGGTTTGGAGAGGGATCTAGCCGAAAAGTAAAGACATGGTTCAAGCCTTATGTGCATTACTAAATACGGTGGGGATGTTTTAGAAATATTATGGTAGGGCAGAAGTTTCTTGAATGCGACTGGAGTGGATATGGTTATGGGCCAGCAAAGAATTTAGAGCTCAATAAATAAAATAATTGTAGTATTGAATAAAAATTGTAGTATTGAGCTGCAAACCAAAGCATCTGAATCCCGGTGCCACGGGACTCCGAAATGTAGGCTCTGTCCCAACGTGCGTTTCGTACTCTTCTTTGTCACGAGTGTCTCAATTTGTTTGCTGTGATATCCCCGTATTTATAGTGCGTCGTCAGCATATGATGTCATTGCCATTCTTTGCCTGCTGAACAAAGAGACGCACATCATTATGAACTATATACTATAATTGTACACAACTGCTTCTATAATCGGAGGTTCTCAGTCATACTATTAAGTAAGCCATTTATAACGGACCTGTGTGCATCGTCCGCCAATCACGATCAGTTCTTGCCTTGTGCCTCCTAAAGGTTTATCTACCCGGCACATATTATTACTTATCTGAGCACCTAAAAGTGCGTTTTTAAATTTAAATAACCTGTTGTTAAACACAAGGAAAGAAATTTTATTTGTATTAAATGTAAAATACAAGGTCCGTAGTCTTATATGTAGCCATAAATCATTCCCTATCTCGCAAGCATTGGGAGCAGGACTTCTCACTTTTTATCTTGCTTCACTCACAGGGATGCTGTATAAGTACAATGTTCATTCATCCCCTTGGGGAGAGTTGAGTCTAAAAGAAAAATCCATTTAAGTTCCCTTTGTAGCAATATCCTTTCTACGCTCCCTCCCCTGGGACTCTTAGGTACATGTTCCAAGATGAAGGCTTGCAGTCCACTAGGGTCTGAGAGGTGTACCTGAAAGAAATGTTTTACCACTGTGGATAGGGTTATCAATTCTTGACTATCAGAAATACTATAACGAATTGAGCAAACATGTTCTCGTAGGTGTTTTTAACATCCTCTATTGGTCTTGCCCACATATTTTTCTCAGCATGGCCATGTTGAACAATAGACTATTATTTTATTATATACTGCACCAATAGCCTTCTTTTAACTTTAGAGGTGCAAATGGTATCCCAAAGATAATCAATTTAGAAAAAAAAAGTAGAAACAGTAGGTATACCTTTTTAATCTGCAACACTCTTATTTACTATATATCATAATCATTGCTGTTCTTGTTATGTTTGTGCCAAAATATTTTTATTTACATATATACATAGATATCCAACATGATTTCAAAAATATTAAAATGTTCATATACTGTAAATAGCAATATTCATTCATTGCTCAATTTCATATTATGCCAGTGTCCCCCATATCCATCCACTGTTTAAGCATTAAACACCGGGAGTTCTCCTCCCCAATCTCCTATATAATATTCTCACCCTATTTTAATTACTAGTCTCCGCGGGGAGTTTGTTCTCTCACAGGTCTTTTTTTATAGTCCTTGTAAGTATAGGGACATAATGTTCTTCCTCATGGATCTGGGGGCGCCGGCAAATAGACCCTGAACGTATGTAATAGTAATAGGGGCTATAGTCCACAACTTCTGACCAAATCTTTTACATGTCCTAAAATAATCAATAGAGAGGAACTCATCTATCTCAAAAAGAGATCACATTTGAGAGATACTGAAATTAGATTTGTTGGAGACTATTGTGATGAATCGTTTTTACTGACTAAAGCCCTTAACAAATACATGTTTTACAGTCTGAAGCTGAAATTTTTCCTCTGTCATTGGAGATCATGTTGCAATCTCATGGAGGAGGTCGCGTAATCTAAAAGATCATCTGGTGCAAAGTCTCTTCCAACCTTGTAAGAAATCTAAGATATCTGTGAAAGGATCCTATGCATGCGGTACATGTAAAGGTTGTGCTTACATGACCAAAAGACATATCAGGACAAATTTAATCGGGTGTACAATATCAGAGAGTTTTGAAATTGTAGTCTATAGTCTATTGTTTAACCTGCTCGTGCAGGAAAAAAACGTGGGTAAGATCAATAGGGAATTTAAAAAACGGCTACTAGAACATGTTTGCTCAATACGTAATAGTATTTCAGATTGAAAAATTGAAAACCCTATCCCTAGTGGCAAGACATTTCTTTCGCGCACACCACTCAGAGTCCCTGGGGAGGGAGCGTAGATCAGTNGTCGAAGTGGAAATTTAGAAGTAGGGGTATGGACATTTAGAAGTGACGGTATGGAAACATAGGAAATAATGGACATCAGTGAGAGAAGTGCCGGTATGGCATACCCGCATATACACCCCCCACATCGAGCCCTGTCGTAGAGAGGATACTGCTACAAAGGGAACTTAAATGGATTTTCTTTCCCCAAGGGGATGAATGAACATTGTACTTATACAGCATTCCTGTGAGTGAAGCAAAATAAAAAGTGAGAAGTCCTGCTCCCAATGCTTGATTGCAAAATGAAACCCTTGTATCAGTCCACTTATTTTTGGAAATATAACTCAGATGCATATAGTGAGAAATTGCCCATCATTAGATCATGATGTGCCTGTACATGCCAGTATTTATTAACGATTGAGATCTATCCTGGCAAGAGAATGCTTTGGAAGATCTATGGATTGATCAGATGATCAGACCCAGACGCTCATGTAATGAATAGTACTGAGAGATAGGGAATGATTGATGGCTACATATAAGACAGTGGGCCTTGTATTTTACATTCAATACAAATTAATTTTCTTTCCTTGTGTTTAGCAACAGGTTATTTGAATTTGAAAATGCACTGTTAGGTGCTCAGATAAGTAATAGCAGGCTATAAGTAATGGCGGGCTAGGCAGTGGATGATTAATTATACCACTGTGTATGGATAAAATCTGCTGGATATCGGTGGCATGGATAAGTTCCCGGATCTTGTAATTTGGGACTTACACCTTTAAGAGGCACAAGGCAAGAACTGATCNTGATTGGCGGAAGGCTGCACACGGGTCTGGAATAAATGTTATGGCTTAATATGACTGACGTTTATGTTCAGACAGAACCTCCGATTATAGAAGCAGTTGGGTACACTTATAGTATATAAGTCCATAACGATGTGCGTCTGTTTGTTCAGCTGGCGGAGAATGGCGATAACGTCATATGTCGGCAATGCACTATAAGTACGGGAATATCACAGCAAACAAATTGAGATACCCTTGACAAAGAAAAGAGTATGAAACTCTGTTGGTATACTACCAATCATTACGTCTTTTTTCTGATAGGTCCTTCCTGCATAGAAACTCTAGGGCCTAAATTTACTAAGCTGTGAGATTGCTGTGAGATTGAAAAGTTGGGATGTTGNCCATAGCAACCAATCAGATTCAAGCTCTCATTCTCCNGTATGTAAAATAAAACTAAGAACTTGAATCTGATTGGTTGCTATGGGCAACATCTTCACTTTTTAATCTCACAGAAATCTCACAGTTTAGTAAATTAATGCCTAGGTCCCTCAAAGATCTGCTCCTGCAGAGTTCCTGACAGTTCCCTCAAGGATTTGCTGCAATAGGTAAGAATATACAGAAAGAGACTGAGCATTGAGGGTTAGGGTTAGGCACCAGGGAGGGTATAAAGTATAGAAGGGGAAAGTTAGGATTAGGGAGCAGGGAGGGTATGGAGTATAGCAATAGAAAGTGAGGGTATGGCTACAGAGAAAGTATGGAGAATAGAAGGGAAAGGTTAGGGTTAGACTGTGAGGAGTGGAGATGGGACGGACGAAACCCATCTCACCTCCATCCACACAATCTTATTTTTATTTAAATAAGATTTTAATGAATTTAAAATAATCAGAACAATATTTTTTAGATGAAGCAATTTTACTGTTAATTCAACTGTAGTATACAACTCAGCGAGCAAGTCAAAATACAAAATATAGAGATAAATTAATTGACCACCATGGTAAATACAAACTCTGTATAGACTAAATGAAATAGGTACAATAGACAATACAAACTCTCAATAGACTAAATTAAATAGGAACATAAGGCAGTTTAAAAAAGTATTATGTTTCCATAGATTAA
>JABWIB010001835.1:38942-54011 GCA_016617825.1 Platyplectrum ornatum | reverse complement strand
CGGACTGCCTGTTCTCCGGGGACCTTCTCTTTCTGGCTGGTTGCGGTAAGTCTGATCACACGTAGCATGGTCCAAGCAGATAGTCCAAGGCCTAAACTCACTAAGAAGGGAGATTGAAAAGTGGGGATGTTGCCCATAGCAACCAATCAGATTCAAGCTCTCAGTTTCATTTTGCATACTGGAGAATGTGAGCTTGAATCTGATTGGTTGCTATGGGCAACATCCCCACATTTCAATCTCACTGCAATTTCGCAGCTTAGTAATTATACTCCTAGGTTGTTACAAGTTTGGATAAAGTATTAAGGTTAATGAAGTAAGCTTATAAATAAATAAACAATTAAGTCATTATAAAGTTAATAAAATTCAGTTGACCCAATTTTATGTGTCTGTCGGGCTTAAGGGCTTATCTCAGGAAAGGGGTTTGTGGGGATTTTTAATGTGTCTCTATTACTAGCATTGGTTTAAAAAAGTCAACCACATAATCGCCATATATACTTCAGTCGATGATGGCTATTATACCGTCTGAATCTGTAGAGACAGGACTAGAAACACGAGTAGCGTTCCAAGAAAGGCTGACTACAGTACAAAGAATGCAGTATTTTAATATTATGTAGGCCTGAGACATATCTTTTAGAATGTAAATGGTTTCTGTTTTGTTTCCTACGATATTGTGACTATTTCAACAGCAGCCTTAAAGAGAGAGAGCACAGTCAGAATAAAAAAAATATTATGCATATTCTAATGATCAGTAGATGCACCGGCCAAAATGTACTAATCTGTGAGATTGCAGTGAGAGTGAAAAGTGGGGATGTTGCCCATAGCAACCATTCAGATTCAAGCTCACATTCTCCAGTATGTATTATAAAACTCAGAGCTTGATTAGTTGCTATGGGCAACATCCCCATAGTTCAATCTCACAGCAATCACAGTTTGGTAAATTTAGGATGCAAATGTTTGATTTTATTTGTATAATACTTCAATTAAAAATATACTCCTTGTCATATTATTGCAATGGTGTTGATCAGCATGAGGCCAGATGCCTTTCCTGGCCTAGTGCCTTTTTTCCATTAAAAATGCTGAATCCCGCAGATCTCTGTACAGGTAATTAGTATTTGGTGGCTGCACTCCAGACCCAAGTGAATGGAAATAAGGCTGACGAAATGTATCTTCATGTGTTTACCTTGTCCCCATCTCTTGACTGAACAGTCTTTCGGGAATAGCGGGCAGTTGGGTCTGACTGTTAGAGTTTTATCTGTGTTTACAGAAAAATAATAATAATAAATAATATAATAATAAAAAAAATGAACAATTACAAAAAACTGTCTGATTAGACGGAGCTTTGTCTCGATTTTGGTGGACTGTCCCCCTGTCCCTTCTGCCTTCTATTTTGTCCTGAACCCAATAGAAGGCAGGCAGAAAAGGGGACAGATCTTGGCCAGAGCTAAGGTGGGGCTTGGGCAGAGGCAGTTTAGGCGGGACTTAATTGTCTACTCTTCTCCTTACAAAATGTTGGGAGGTAGGCACTAAACATGTGACGCTGGTCATCGCTCCCAGCAGGTGGTGCTCCATGGTAGAATGTCCTAATTTATCGCCACCACTCACTGGAGTGATCATCACTACTGAGGAGGGAGGAGAGGAATGGCCTGCAGAGAATGGTGTATTCCGGTATTCCAGCCTATATATCCCAGAAGGCTTCACCACAGCCAAAAACTAAAGACTATGAATCATGAGTGTCACTACATTTTTTTTTTAGCGGGGAAGAGTGTGAAAAAGTCATTTGATTTTGGTGCCCCTAAATCACCAATGGTGTCCCTACTTTATCATTTGGGACATCCCCCTTCCCACGCACCACTTCTACAGAGCCAGACATATGAACATTAGGCTCCCTGAGCTTCTATAATATAAACCCAACTGAACGTTATAGAAGCTCAGGGAGACTAATGTTCTTCTCTCCTCTAAAGGGAAACCAAAAAGATGGCAGCTTGGAAGGTGTGGAGGGCCTGAATTATGCAATTCATGGACGAAGCACTGCCCCCCTGCCTGGTAGAATATTTATTTACTATAATTGGGCTGGGCTTAAGATCATCAAGTCCTGCCCAATCATAGTAAAGATGATCCTCACAAACCCAGGCCCCTACAGTAAAATTTAAATAGAGCCCACCCACCTAGCGTAATTTAGGTGTGTTGTATGGTACATGCAATGATTTTGTTTCATTGAACTGGAATAATATTACTACAATTAATATTTGAATTTTCTAGAATAATAATATTTTTTTCTACTCAATTTTACAAATTCTAATTCACTAACATTTCCATTAAGAGATAACGTCTATTTATAACACAACTCAATGGCCTGACAGTGTTTTCATGTCTACTATTTAATAAGCCACCGATATATTAACTATGTGCTATTACAGTCAGCAAGGTTGCAAGGTCTCATAATTCAAAACATTTTATAAAATGTATTAAATCTGATGTGTGTGTTTATTTAGTGTTTAAGTATGCAAGGCGCACATAAAAGTGCATGCAAATGAATTAGGTTTTTAGATTTTCCACTCCATTACAAGACATTTATAAAAGGAATTAATCACCATGATTGTAGTGAAGAGCACCGTCAACACTGCAAATTGAAAGGCATGAAAAATACATTTTAAGTGTATGAGGACATTTTCATTCATCTTCATGAAGTTTGAAGTACACATACATAGACAAGGTAGGAGCTATTTTTGGTGTTTAAAATAATACACCATGGGCCAGATTCAGATTTACACTCTCATGACTTAAGCTGGGCATAGACTATAAGATAAATTGTTCCAATCAAATGATTTTTCAAGAGTGGGCAAAACCATGTGGAATTGCAGGGGAGGTAAATTTAATTGATTGCAAACAGTATTAGAGTTGAGAGATGGGACCTGATTCATAGCTGCGTCTCCCTTGTGCCCTTGCACCTCCACCATATGTTAATTTCCATTTGCGCTTTTAGCCCCTGCTAATTACAAGTGTAGCCTGCAGCATGTGTGGGGTTTTTTTGATTTTTAATCATTATTATTCAGAGCTGCGCTTTTCCAAGATTCTTTGAATCAGGTCCATGATGTTTCCAGCCCAAGTGTAATAACAGTGTAACAGTAACGCTGGTCAGTATCTGTGTGCAACATGCAACAATAAAGTATTCTCCCTGCATGCACACACTGACATTCATTTTACCCCCCCCCTGCAATTCAACATGGTTTTACCCACTCTTGAAAAATGTTTTGATTGGAACAATTTATCTTATAGGGTATGCCCAGCTTTACACTATTATGGGTAAAACCATGATCTGTGTTGCATGTTGCACACATACTTATACTGATTGCAATTAATTCAATTTACCTTCCCCTGCTATTCAACATGGTTTTACCCATGAGAGTGTAAAGCTATAAGAAAAATCTTAAATCTGACAATTGGATGAGAAATGGCACACACGCTGATCTGGCGGACCATACGCCCTGTCTAGACACTCATAAACCCCCATATTGGATGAGTACTAATGTTCTAGCTTAACCATGTTAAGTTGAACTAAAGAACTCTATTAATTTCACTGTTAACAATCTATGATATGTTAGCAATGCAGCTTCATTGCTCATGTTGAAATGGATGAGTAAAGATGTTCCAACTTAACTATACGTGGTACAGTGGGGCTTCACTGACTTCACCTTTGTGTTGTGGGGCACTATTGACTTTATCTTTAGAACCGCGGTATGTTATGCAAGGCATGTTGCACTATGCAGAGATTCGATACATAGAATCATTGTTTAACGACGACTACTTGTAAATACTTTATTTATATTTATATTGTTTAGTACTTTTTTCTGTTGCCTTACTCCCCTGATGAACTGCAGTGAAACTAGACATGTCAGGTCGGGTATATTAGGGTATGCTAGGGCTATCTTAGCCTAGATCAGGAGTCATTGTATCCAGTACAGGGTCACTCTTTTCAGGGCGGCTACCCTGTTTTCTCTGATTTATACACAGTTAGGGTACTAGTGGAGTATAGTATCTAGGGATTTCCAGGGTAACATTAGGTGAGGCCTGGCATATATAATGACACATCTCTTTCTTTATGTATGCATGGAGACTGTGCATTAGACTGCCTCTCACTACCTAACTTGATTTTATTGATAAATAGAGTTTTCTGGCCAGTGGTCTTTAGTGGCAGTTATATTAAAAGTTATATATTATATTTTGTTTGGTTTATTCAGGCTCCCTGTGGATGAGATCAAACCCTTTATTGTCAGGGAAGTTGTATCCATCCGCTGTGTGTGACTTCGAATTAATCCCAGAAGTGAGCGAATGCACAAACACCGGGATTTCGATTCATTCCAAGGAGCAACGATATCTGTGATCATCTCGGAAACTAAGTAGTCAGGCTCGTATCTCCTCTCTGCAAGCCTGGCTACCTGGCCTAATTATCAACTGCAGGATTTCTTTAACTGAAAGTCTTACTCTGCTTATAGTTTCTTTACCTCTCATGTGATATTAAATAGTAAAATAGTACATTTCTATATATTATTTTTATGTTACGATAACCTAAATAGTAAATATCTATATATTATTTTTATGTTACCATAACCTAAATAGTAAATATCTATATATTATTTTTATGTTACGATAACCTCCTTGAGGTTTGCCAACCAAGTCCCTGCCCAATTAGTTTCCTGGGAAAGTGCTGCCTCCATCCCAACAATGTGTTACTGTCACAGTGGTACTGACATTGATAAAATTACAAATCTGTGCACATGGACACAGAAGAGCTGTTCTTATCTGAGTAAATGTGAAGCACTGTACTGCAGGATTTCATTTTCTAACTAATTCGGTCTATTGGGGATAAACATGAACCTATATATAACGTGTGGTTGAATACTGTATACTCTCAATAACTGTCTAACCAACAGAAAAAAACTTGTATCTTTGAAGATATAAAAGTTCAGAAATGCTGATTCTTAATGAAATTGTTCTTTATTATGGGATTTAAATTGTTTTGCTAAAGTTCACCATTGATTTGAGGTTTAATCTGGGGTATCAGGGGAGAGTGGAGAACAGTATGACTACCTGACCCCCTTGTTATATGAGTGTGTCATCAGGGAGCATACGCAAACAGCGTAAGGGAGAAAAACTCATTGAGCCGCGTACAAGACAACCCCAGTACCGTCAGAGATAGAAAAAGCCCATATCGCGCTTTTTCCTGTCTTCGTGGGGGATTGAATTGGCCCCTATGTTATGCTGGCGACACACGAGACGATTTTTAGCCCAATTCCACAATAATTGTGGAATTGGGGCGAATTGGGCTAAAAAATCAAAACGGCAATAAAACAGAAATTCAATGCTAGGGCACAATAATGGTGCCCTAGCATTTATATTTTAATCAGTGTATTGTGTTCTGCAGCAATGGGCTGGACATTGAAGAACAGCTAAAAATATACATATATATGCTATACAGGGGAGAGGAAGTTCTTTTATGATTTACAGGCACCCCATCCATTCAGCTGGGTTGGATGTCTGTGATTCAGAAAGGAACGTACTCTTCCCTTTGGCTGAAGCCTGTAGCGGAGCCTGCATGTGTACTGCGTATGTACTGGGTATGTACTGGGTGTGCGCTGGATGTGTACTGCGTGTGTACTGGGTATATACTGAGTATATACTGGGGGTGTACTAGGTATATACTGAGTATGCACTTGGTATATATTGGGTGTGTACTGGGTATATAATGAGTATTTACTGAGTATATACTGGGGGTGTACTAGGTATATATTCAGTATGTACTGGGTATATACCGGGTGTGTACTGGGTATATACTAAGTATGTTCTGGGTATATACTGAGTATGTACTGGGTATATATTGGGTGTGTACTGGGTATATACTGGGGGTGTACTAGGTATATAATGAGTATGTACTGGGTATATATTGGGTGTGTACTGAGTATATACTGAATATGTACTGGGTATGTACCATGCTTAGTTACAGGCTTCACCTGAGTGAAAAGAGAGTTTCTACCTCTGCTGAAGCGGAGGGTAGAGCAGGCGGGCACTATTACTGGAATGATAATCATTCTAGTGAATGGTGCCAATAACAGGGTAGTCCCCGTTTATCGGCACCAATACACTAGAAGCATCATCATTCTATTGAACGGCCAGTTTTATCCTGGTGTTAGGCCTCAATAAGTGATTCTTGTTTAGTTTTTTTTTTAACATTTGGGATGCTGTCCAGAGGCATCAAACATATTTGTAGACAATATAATTTATACAGATAGTTTCCTGGATGCAAACAAAACAAGAAAAAAAAACAAGTTGTCTATGCGCCGCAGAGACATCTGATAAATTACCACAGGTTGACAACCTCTTTGTGATTGAAGCAGCTCTCCATGTCCTCAACTTTTGCTTTATCGTATTAACTCACTGTAGTTCGGGCAACATTTAATTAGAGGATGGCAAGCAGCCTTCCTTCCTGGATGTAATGAGATGATTCAATTGGATTTTGCAGATGCCTAAGAAGTCTCAACATATTTCCTTTTGTAAATGGACATCTTGTGTACAAAGGTTACATTGTAGTTGCAAGACAGCGTTCACTTCTGTAGAAGATTTTCATTTTTGTGCTAGCTTTTGGGTGACACGAGTTCAAACCCTAATTAGGAAGCAGTTGGAGAAACTTGCACAGCTCTACAACACAATGGATCAAATTAATGTCACATGTCTTTTAATAGCCATGAAGATCTTTTTACCATGGATTTTTGTCACCTGAGTTGACCATATTCTGCACATCTGAAAGACATCTGTAAAAGTGTGCTTTAAACGAAAACCCATTAATATTAAGTGTGTAACTTAAGCTATTGCAGCATATTTGACCATTAGGTGAACCTTTAATATCTGCCTATATTGTAATCTACCAACATCTTTAGTGTACAGAATGTAAGGCAGACACTTATTACATTTTTCCTTGTCTGGCCCTCAGATATCTCTCTACCAACAAGCCAAGAGACCTAATTCATGTCTGACTATCCTTCTTTAACTACCTGGATAGCATGTGGTAGTTTTTAACCTTATCTGTGTGGAGTTTGTATTCTACACCCATGTCTTTGTGAATTTCCTCCACAAAATCAAGATCAAAGTCTTTTCGGTTTGTCACAAAAGATTCTAAATCCAGTTATCATTTACAAGTGTTATCAGATGCCATTCAATGAAAGTACAGATAGAGGACTGAATCCAGAATTTTAGAATAAGAACATAATAAGCGGAAAGTTACAACTAGGTCATTTCAATTAATTCAAAGTTGAGTGGTAATATTTCTCAGCACATTTAGATGGTATAAAACCTTTTGCCGCCTATAATCTGGGGCAGGGCTCGAAGTGGGGGTGTATACGGGGGTATGCCATACCGGAACTTCTCCCAATGTTATAATAAAAAGGCTAAAAATTTCCATTGACTTCCATTATATTCAGTGTTTTCATACCCCCACTTCTAAATGTCCATACCATTACTTCTAAATTTCCACTTCGACCACTGATCTGGGGGGAAAACAGCTGCACAGTAAGGGTATGGTGGAACCCCTTTTTTCCACCTTTATCTCAATATTATCAAGTTAATCAATGTCTGCCACAATTATATTATCCTCACTTCTATGCACTTACCCCTTAGGAATTCTTCAGTGTATACAATAGGAATAGCTCTTTTTCTCTCTCTCTCTCTCTCTCTCTCTCTCTCTCTCTCTCTCTCACTCTCTCTCCCGTTGTAGTCGTAATACAGAGGAAAAAGGAACAAAAAAAGCTTACAGTGAAGCCTGCTTTCTATCAGTTTTATCCAGACAGCCGCTCAACATTTGAAGACTTGTTTTCCTGCACTCCAGTTATTCCCGTTCCTCCATACACGGGTCCTAGAGCAAGATTTACCTTGAAAAAGACCGTTGAAAAAGACAGTGAAACTTAGCTGAAAACCCGACATACCCCTTTCCAGTCCTTCATTGGGGCCCCAATGATTGATGGACTGTTAGATCTTGAAAGGATCTATGGTGGGGCAGTAAGAGAAACACTGTGAGAATTGAAATACACACAAGATTTATTATTGTTTTATTATTAATAAAAGTATTTTGAATCGATATAAAGACCCAAGGAGTCCCTTACTGAAGGGAGAACATAGAGGGCGAGGAGTGAGGTGACGGTGTCAGAGATTGTGGAGAGCATCAGGAGAGTGAGGATCTAGGGAAAGATCATTGAATTCGATAAGCATACAAGCCAAGGGGCTATAGTGTGAGTACCCTGCACAAGAATTCTGGTCGTTTTTGCTATAATCAGGCTTCACG
Organism: Platyplectrum ornatum; assembly: GCA_016617825.1. Lineage (NCBI taxonomy): Eukaryota > Metazoa > Chordata > Amphibia > Anura > Limnodynastidae > Platyplectrum > Platyplectrum ornatum. Next base: position 45,682 of record JABWIB010001835.1, on the reverse strand, counting down.
GTTATATATTTTTCCCTTTGCCACTTTTCGGCGGTACCCCGAGAGGAGGAGGTACCTCCTTGGAGACTTGGATACAAAGAATTGAGAGATGGTAACGTTCGAAAGCACTTGAGAAAAAGGAGATGGGGCTCTAGGACCCGTGTATGGAGGAACGGGAATAACTGGAGTGCAGGAAAACAAGCCTTCAAATGTTGTCTGGATAAAACTAATAGAAGGCAGGCTTCAATATAAGTTGTTTTCTGTTCCTTATTCCTCTGTATTACGACTACAATGGGAGAGAGTGGGAGAGAGAGCAAGCTACAAAGGCGGAGAACAAATCCAATCGATAATAGATAAGACTTTAAGAGAATACGCAGAATAACAATCATTGCACATAGACAAATATTCTGCATGGACATTGCCACTGTATAGGAAGAGAACTTGAAACATATTGACAGATTGTTAACTTTGGAGCAGAACCTTAGAGTTCTAGGATTGAATACATTGCATTAGGTTGTTTCATTTCATTCAATACTGCATAACACTGTATATTGTATACACTGAAGAATTCCTACGGGGTAAGCGCATAGAAGTGAGGATAATATAAATGTAGCCATCCCACTTAACACCATGTTATGTTTGTGTCCTTATCTTTCATATAGCATGCACTGATGTGACTAATCTCTTGATAAATAAATCCTGTTTTATAGCAAAGCAAAGGAATTATCAACATTTAAAACCACTGTTTATTTAAATAATCAGTTGACCAAGACAAGACATGCTTACAGGCTAAAACACCTAAAACGTGCTTGTCAATTATTAAAGACTATACAAAAACGTAAGATCAATAGTGATTCTTTGGTCTTGATTATTTGTCCTTTGATGTAGGGGACCAGTCATTTTCCTGAGAGAAGACCATCATCTCGGGAGAGATTTAACTCTACTAAAAATTGATTGTTAAGAGATCAAACTAGAAATGATGAAGCATTTAAAGCGCCCTGGGAATATTTCTCTGAAGTCTGTTTGACCACCAAAAAACATATTGACTTCTGAATGGGTAATATATCAAAAATCTCCTTATTTCCCATTATAACATTTCCAAATAGCATTAGGTTATGGTAAAAGTGAAGTAAGATTGATAGTAAGTATACAGATATAGTTGCCATACACATACAATATGTTAGCATGGGCAATCAGTAGGTTTGTTTATACATATATTTTGTACATTTATTTTGTAAGAATGTGTGTTCCATTGACCTACTCACAAGTGGGTAAAACCATGGTGAATTGCAGGGGGGGGAGGTAAAATGAATGTCAGTGTTTGCATGCAGGGAGAATACTTTATTGTTGCATGTTGCACACAGATACTGACCAGCGTTACTGTTACACTGTTATTAGACTGGAAACATCATCTCTCACCTGTAATACTGATTGCAACTAATGAAATTTACCTCCCCTGCAATTCAACATGGTTTTACCCACTCTTGAGTCATTAGTAATTAAAGATCTGAATCTGCTCCATTGGTTTTGTTCAGTTCTAGCCAAGATTTTCTATGTATTTTTATTTCCATGAGATATATATATATATATATATATATATATATATATATATATATATATATAATCTGTGACAGGAATGATCAGAAAAGAAAACCTATAATTTGGCTCATTAAAATTCAAAACCTAGAATATTATACTAACCACACTCCTAATCCTTAATCTAATTAGAGAGCGGATGCAAAGACAGGACAGGAGAGTATAAGTTAGACAGAGAGAGAGAGATAACAGGCCGTAAAAACAGACCACACTAGCCCATACAACCTGGCTGGTCCATGTGTGAAATAAAATATTTCCTATTATGTTTTAAATATCAATGACCCATAGACCCATCTTATATGTTCTGATTTACAATGATTGTTTAAAATTAAAAAAAAAAAGTATATTGTAGAGCACTACATAATATGATTAAAACCTGTTAAGATCTAATAATAAAAATCATGGAGCATCATTGTTATCACAATAGACTATGAACACAAAGCACATCATTAATGTTAACTAACTAGACCCCTCATACTTTGATACTCATAGCTTTGATACCCAACACTTATCTTGGGCACTGTGTGTGTGTGTGTGTGTGTGTGTTTTGGTTACTGGGACATAAACAAGTGCTTTAAGGCTACAAAAATGACCTTATTTAGTAGAGGTTACAAAATCGTGACTTTCAACTTGCCCTATTTGTGCCACTTTGTTGCTGTTATAGCACCAGCAGGATAATGTGCTTCATAGAGCAATCCTTAATGAACTGTCTGCTCTTCATTAAAATCAGTAAACCACAGTGCTAATGGCCACTAATTGGTCTGCATGCAAACATGATCATGCTTCACCGCTTCATGTGCCAATGGCAAATTAAACTAATGATGAGTGAAATCCATATTTAACTCTTCTCCAAGAGAAACATGTAACATATGGTTTAGGTGATCGGATCTCTTCTACAGGTCTATCCAGTGTAGCATTAGATGACATCCTCTCCTGCATACATAACTGTATATAAAGTGTAAATAGTATTTGAAATCTGAAAATCATTTTCCTTACAAATCGTGTGCAAATGATGAAAATTGCAGCAACTTGCTGCTCATGATAGATTGTGGATCAGACTCTATGGACCTGATATGGAATCATGTAAGTGCAGTTAGCGAATCTTCTCTGCTGCTTATATATATTTCTGTGAAATCCTAAAGTTTTCTCAGCCATTATTGTACAATTCAAATGCCTACCCAGGGACATGAGTCCGTTCATAGCACTGCCAGCTTAGAGGCAGGGAAAGATAAATGTCCCTGGTTGCTAAATACACACAATCAAAGTGGAAGGCAGCAGTACCTGCCTCACAGGCCGCAGCCAGACAGTGAAAGGCTATGAGCATGCTGATTGGTGGATGGCTAGAGCAACCCACCAATGAGAGAGCTAAAAGCCATTCATTCATAGAGGCTTGTGGGGAGACAGCGAAGGACTGTAGTGCAGGTGTGTGTGTGTGAATAGATACATAAAATATGCTTTATGCTTTTTAGCAGGGGCATAGATGTGGCGGTAGGAGGGGGTCAGTGGCAAGGAATGGCGCAGATGAGCTCTTGGCTTGGGGAAACGCAACCTTTGAAGGTAATACGAGTGTGCAGCTGGCCGGGTGGTCTCATTACAGATATGCCTTCCCTGGTGCAAAGGTGATAGGATAATGCTAAAAATCAAGTGACCCAACGACATACGTGGAAAAGATGATGGGAATTGTGCGACCGATTTGTTATGAGCTGGGGAAATTATGCACGTGTATATCCAGCATAACACTGATACATGATCCCTGGACACAAAAATCTACTTCTCCAATGCTTATGTTCTATGACTCAACAATCTTATTCCTATAACTTGTTTATTATTATCCCTACGGTAATGATGAAGCTTACTTGTATCATACGTATAGTTGATTCTGACACCATATGTTAGATGTTTGTTGCTCAGTGTATGAATTACATTAAAATCATTTCAATACACAGCAAGTCAAATATTCTTACTTTAATCATTGCTTACTTGGATACATGCAATTTCAGATTTGTTCACATTTTTCCCTCTTCTGTGCTGTTAATTACTGATTAATAATCTCGATGCATCAGAACAATCCGGTATATGTACAGGAAGCAAATGTGTCCTTGGAGGAAGCTTTGTGAGCACAGAGATAGTGGTTTTGGAAAGGACTCTGGTATTATCCTATAACTCTTGCAACCCTTGTCATAAATGTAACATCATGAGTTTTACTGCTGCAGAAGCAATGCGGTTGTTTTTCCACAGTGCCACTAATGTCACACAAGAACATATATGATGTTGTATATTTTGTTTCGTTCTGCTATTTGGATAAAAATATAAGAATAAACCATCTACTGAAAAACATGCATCATCCCCAATCATATGCAAGAGGACTCATAACCCCCCATTTCCCACATCCACTTTGTGCATGTAAGGACAGGTACTGTACTGAGCCCACAATGCACTGGGACAAAGCGAATTTCATAACGCCATCATAGATTTCCACTCTGACCACTAAAACATCAGATCGTATGAATACACCTCTGATGAAAATAAATGAGCCAAGAGCATAATTCAGTTAAGTTGTCTGTGTTTAAGTGGGATTTGTAGCAGATGTAAGATATTCCCACAAGTACATTATTGACTAACCCTTCTGAGTCCTTAGGGTGAATTACTGTAAATCAATGACAATCATATAATACTAACTATGAATAAACCCAATCTTTCCTTTAAGAGAAAGTTTATGTTCGTATCATTTTAATAGGAATAGGTTATAAAAGGGTTTACCGAGATGTAAGTGACACTGTACCAGATTAAGGGCTAGGTCTGCTAAACTGTGGAAATGGAAATGTGGAGAAATTACCCACAGCAAACAGTCAGTATCTGTGTGCCATAGGCGTCGGAATAGGGGGACAAGGCAGTGAATTGCCCCTTGCCCCCCCCTCCAAATATGAAGAAGGCGCCACCAAAAGAGAGTCAGTCCAGATCAATATAATGTCGTCAATGTATCGGCGAAAGAGCCGTATCGGCAACACACTTTGCCGTGAGAGGACACATTCTCACTCCCAGTTCCCCATATACAGATTGGCAAAGCTGGGAGCGAAAATGGTCCCCATCGCAGTCCCCGATATCTGGAGGAAAAATTCCTCCTGGAAAAGGAAATAATTGGATTCCAACACAAATTTCGTACATTCTAACAGGAAGTCTTGTTTTTGAGTACTGATTGTGAGATTCTTTTCAATGTCTCTTCCAGCACCTCTATCCCTTTCCCATGGGGAATAGAGGTATAGAGGGCTTGGACATCGATACTACACCATTTAAAACTATTCTCCCATTCAATATCCCTCACTATTTGCAAGACCTGAGTTGAGTCTTTTAAGAATGTTAGTAATAGGGGGACATATTTTTTGATGTGGAAGTCCACAAATTCTGAAATCCGTGATGAGATCAACCCAATCCCCGAGACGATAGGTCGTCCAGGGGGATTAAGTCGATCTTTGTGTAGTTTAGGCAAGTGATAAAAGATTGCTGTCTTTGGACTACGGTTTAAAAGGAAGGAAAACTCACATATACACATTTTTTGGCCTTTTTTCAAGATATCTTCTAGTCAAGTTATAAACATCTCAGTAGGGTCATGTTCTAATTTTTTAAAAGAGACCACATTTCCCAAGAGTCTATGTGCTTCCTGGGTATATTGTTTGTGGTTCATAACCACAATACCATCCCCTTTGTCCGCTTGTCTTATAACTAGGGCTGGGTTCTTCATCAACCTTTTGAGGGATTCTCGTTCACCCTTAGAAAGGTTGGAATTAACAGTGGGGTTTTCAAAATTTAATTCATACAAGTCTCTTTTTACTAAGTCCACAAACAATTCGATGTGACTTCCCCTAGATTCAATAGAGCATCCACACGTGGAGCCGGACTATGCACTGAGTGACTCCATTCTTCTAAAGACTAATAATTGCACAGGAGGGCACCACCAGCAAATTACCTGTGTTACAGTGAGTGACTGTATTTATGAATCTTCATATAGAGATATATATATAATATCTCCTCTTGGAAAAGCTAAATTTCTTGATGGGGGGGTGAAAACAGTTTGATTTTTTTTGCCCCCCCCCCCCCATCAAATAAAAATGGGTGTAACTGTCCAACAGTTTCCTCTTATTTTCAACTCTTACGACGTTCCTTTGTATTTAAGAAATGAAATGACGTCTGAATAAATAAAATAAGCTTCTGATGTATAAGCTATTTTGACATTTTGTTATCAATAAAACGTTGAAATGTGGACAGTGGCATGGATAATGGATATAATATTTTGCATTCCAAATAACTGTTATATTTTTCCCTCTGTAATGTTGCTGTATGCTGTTCCTAACTGAATTTAATGGGAAGTCTACAGATTATAGATTCAGCCAAGAAACTGGGAAGTGAACAGCCCAGTTTGATGCACTCATGTTTACTAACAAATGTAAAATGAATGTAAAAATGTAAAAAAAAATGTTTTTTAAATTAGCAATATTCTAAATAAAAAAAGTTTACACTCAGAGTTGATACTAAATATATATTTTATGTAGCACTAATCACACTTAAATATAAAAAATAACACACCTAACACAAGTTTTGTTGCTCAGTGAAAAGCTTATTTGACCACATATTAGGTATGTTGCATGCAGAATTTTACTAGCTCCAAATATCAAAGAAGACGAATTGGAAAGAAAAGGAAAAGAGTCTTATAAGGAAAATGCTATTTGTTTCCAGGTTAAAGTTCACATAATCACTGCGTGTAACAAAATCACTTTCTTTCAAAGGGAAGTTAAAACAAGTGATGACGCCAACTACAAATCGTGAAATTAGCCGTGGTCTGGCCGAGACACTCATTCATTGTGTTCTGCAGACTGTGTTACAGAATATTTGCTTACAATATTAGCCCAAGAGGGTAACTATTTTATTAAGTTTACCACTATAAATTAAAAATTGGAAAAACGTGGTTCCACTAAGCTTCCATTAGAAAGCCAATGGAGGTAATGGTATAGAAGACCAGGCTTCTAATGTGAAGAAAGTTTATTTATACTGACTATAATCTATAAATAGGAAGGGATTCTATAGCAGATATGCTCCAGATATACATAATAGTAATAAAACTGTTTATTTAACATGGATTAATTCTGCACACGCTGTGTCCGGAGCCTCTG
>JABWIB010001835.1:23942-38577 GCA_016617825.1 Platyplectrum ornatum | reverse complement strand
TGGAACGCCCCTTTTCTCATTTGCATGTGGCGGAGTCGCAGGGCTGGCGGAGACGCAGGGCTGAATCAGCCCCCTGCATAGTAAAGACACAGGTCCAAAGTCAGGACTTAATCTGAATCAGTTCAATTGTTGTTGTTGTTATCATCATCATGTCATCATTTGAATGGTCACTTTTACTTTTAAGCTGTTATTTAGGTACGGGATAGGAGACATTGTGTAAAATTTAGACATTGGTCTATATTTACTAAACTGCAAGAATGGAAAAGTTGAGATGATTCCCATAGCAACCAATCATTTTCCAGCTGAAATTCTGCAGTTTGTAACATAGAACTGAGAGCTAGAATGCTAAGGGCAACCTCTCCACGTATCCATTCCTGCAGTTTAGTAAATATTGGTTTTTAATTGATTTATGTAAATCTCACTGAATCTCACTGAAACCACAAGCCCTGGATGGCAAGCCCCATCCACCATCTACCACTCGAGCTGAGTGCCTCAGTTCAAGTCCTAGGAGATTTGCCGACTTTCCCAGGTTACCGGTAGAACTGCCTGAGATTCAGGAGTCATAGCCTTACTACTCCACTTCTCTGTTATTAGCAGACATTAATTATATTATATATATTTACATATTCCCTCTGCTCTATTTATATACATATTTGTCATATTGTCATGCTAATGATACCTAACATATCAACTTCACATACTGTATATATTTCTATATATTTGCTTTCAGATCTCTGATTTTCTTTTACAGATCCATTTAATACATATGTTATTCAGTACACAACATATTTTAAGCCATGTATTCTCTGCCATCTGGTATTGCTCGTTGCTAAAATGAAATACTTGCTGATTACAACTGTCCCCAGCTGCTCTGTACCTCTAGACAGGGCTTCACATACCACCAGGGCTACTTGTACCATCGGTTAAGAAGCCATTCTTTATCTCTTACTAAATACAGAACCCTTCTTGTTAGATAGAGTCTAATAGGCATATAGAGATCATGGCTGCTATTTTTATTTTATAAAGAACTGAAGATATAATAGGGTATATAATAGGTTCCATTTTACAATACAATACACTGCCGGGTCTATGAATAATTATTTCCAATGTAAGTGAACGTTGCTATGATGGAGTTAAAATCCCAGGATGATCATTTTACATCCAGTGTTCTTCTCTTTCACTGCTCCTGATAACACACATGCACTAAACTCTCCAGTGGCTTCTGTGCTGGATAAATATTGATTCTGTGTATTCCTCAGGGGATTCTTTTCAGCTCTATATTAATTACCAAAACTGCCATAATTTCCTGCAAATGTGGAAGCTATTCAATTTGTGCACTTCACATAAAAGAGAATTCACCCATTTGAAATAAATGTGATAGTATTGTCAGATAATGTTTTAAACGACCACGTCACGTTTTATACAATTACCCTTCACTTTCCCCCAAGGGTGATGGTAATCGCATTTACAGTCCAACAGTAAAGTCTTACCTAGAAATTCTGGTGAAATCTTGTGCTTAAATAATTGTTCATGACTGAATGGAACATATTTATTACTAGCAGATCTCAATTAGGCATACACATATAGGGCCAGTTCCAGGCCTACGCTCATTCTGTACCTGATGCTCTGATTGCACCTACAATATGATGTTGGACTGCTCTATTCATACTGTGTGAAAGCGGAGTTCCGTAAGCTTATCTATACATGCTTTCCATGGCCCCAGTCTATAGCCCTCCAGGTTTGCTCTTCTGTTGGCCCACTGCCTTCCTGAAGTCAATCATTAATTAAGATGATCAATTTAGCTGATGGGACCAGGGCTCGAAGTGGGGGTGTATAGGGGGTTATGCCATACCGGCACTTCTCCCACTGATGTAATGGAAACATTTCAAATCTCCATTGACTTTATTTCCTACATCTCCACACCGCCACTTCTTAATGTTCATACCACCACTTCTAAATTTCCACTTCGACCATTGGATGGGACTAAACCTCCTGGCCTCCACCTGAAAATGGGCCCACACATACAATCAAAGGATGAATGTCGGAGGACTGCAGCACAATAGAGCTTTATGAAGAGGGTAAAGGGTAATGAATGGGCCTACATATAATGTATGTGTTATTCATTATTTAAGAGTAACTACATGTTAGTAACATGCCAGTAAAGAGGATCAGAACTTTGGTACTTCTTTACAGCAGGAAAGGTGAAGGAAGGAGAACGGTGACATGGTAAGTACAGTGGACTGGATCCAGGGAACTTCAAGGAAAATGCCATTGTAATAATGCAAAAACACATAAATCTGATTTCCCTGCAGACCAGGGAAGGCTACTCCGCTTGTTCGCAGAAAACGACACATCTTAAAGAATGTATGGATCTTATCCAGTAATGGGCACCTGTTCCATTTTTAGGGACAGATGAGCTGTGCGACTGCACCAGGTGCACTTTAAGGTGTGTTAAAGGGAGATACCTAGCCTTATGCCTGGTGTACAATGTTCTTACTTGTACTGCTGAGCTGTCATGACAACAGAGCTGATGTGCAGTACACGTAAGGGACACCACTGCAATCAATAATCCTTCCTGGCTGCGATGCTTACCTGTAATGCACATCCAATCCTGTCATGGACAGGACAACTGACTGGCTAAGAGGTAAGTCCAGAATCCTTGCTGCCTTATAAACATTGTAATACAATGTGTCGTAAATCATTTTATCAGCAAACCACACTGTTTTTTAACTTTTTAGAAATACTGCTCAGTGTATGACATGAAATAAAGCGCATTTCAATATGTATGTTACAATACAAGACATAGTCATTTCCTTGTCAATATTCCATGTCGATAGAAGTCTGTAGCTGATGGATCCAACTGATAGAAAATCAATGATGGATTAGCCATCATTTGAATGATCTTATCTAGGCTTTGGAAGTAGAACAGACATTCAATGTGGCTGAAACAGGAGGTAGGTCAACCACTTAATATGAATCATCTGAACACATCTAATTAAATTTACCATAGATAAGTAATCAGATCTCATTGTTTGCTGTTCATAACATATACTTCTTAGAAGCTTCATTAAGTTTAAAAAGAAAAAGGAAAAAGAAAAAATATATATTCTATTATTCTAAATAATGATATAATAATAATAATAATAATAGTAATAATAATAATAATGTTTATGTTGCCCCACAAACTTTCCACAGTACTCTACAGAGAATACTTGACATTCACAGCAGTCCCTGACCCAATGGATCTATATAATCTAAAAAAGTTTCCTAAACTTTCCTAATTCACAGCTTTAAGCCTTATAATGGTGCTGTTTATGTGGAGAAAGGCCTTGGGCCTTATAATGGTGCTGTTTAGGTAGAGGGAGACCTTAAGTATTGTTAACCCTTTCCCTGGTGGTCTAGAAAGTATACACAGGTCTCCCAGAAGCTAAACTTAAGGCAGAGGGACATTAAGGTAGTCACCTGTACCATCTTACTTCGGGTCCTAGGGGGGTTGCAGGCCAGAGCTTCTTCTTTATTTTCAGCCAGACAACAGACACCCAAGGAGCTCTTTTCTGACAGCCCAGCATGCCGCTTCTCGCTCTTCTCCTGCTCTGTCCTCATGGCTCCTCCACCAGTTCTGTTATTGACTCCGCAGGTCTCTGGCATCTTCACAAGGTCTTCTCCGGCATGCTCTCTGCAACATACCACATGCAACATGCTTCTCCTGCAACATACCACTGTGCCAGTGTATTGGTGGATTTATGTGAAGTATTCAGTTGTTGTTGTGATGTGCAGGACTGTTGATTTGGGTTTCTTCTAAGGTACTTTTCACAATGTGGTGGTCCCAGCATCCTGTTATCAGACTATACGTGTATACACAGTATCCATAGCCAATTCCACTTCTAAGTGCTGGGTACTGTTGCTTAGTTTAGTCATCCAACTACCTGATCAGTGCATTCCTTTGGCTTAAGCTGTTAAAACTACTTTGTAAGGTGATAAAAGTTGACTAGAAATTAGAGGAAACTAATGTTATCGAGATTCAGAATACTTTAGGAACAAAAACAGGCCCAAATTATGCTTTTTTTTAGCTATTTTTATAATTTTTATGAAAAATAATACAAAACCAAAACCCACATAGGGGATTTGACAAAACACAAAACAAATCCAGATCCAAAACATGAAGGGAGACAATGCTGTCAGGTTCTGCCCAAGAATCAATGAACCTAGGGCAGCATTGTTCATATAAAAATTATATTGTACGTAAATATAGGCCATAGTTAGAACAAGCAAAAAAGAGCTCTCCATATATATATATATAATTAAAATAACTGTCCCTTCATATTTTCCTTGGCACAGAGTGAATAACATTGATTCAATTCTTTATGATTTGTCAAAATATCTATTTAGTATGTAAGTATATAATAAAGTATATGTCCATAAAGAAATACACTGAAAATAATCCCATAGCATTGTGCTGAAGTCCTCCTTGGTTGTTACCCTGTAGGAAGTAGAACCTGAAAGATCCAATGACATCTGACCATGACATCCCAAGTCATATGCAGCTTAGATGTGGCAATGTTCAGTGTGTACTTTCTCATACTCCTCCATAGATCTGATTTCAATTCAGCTGAATCAGGGTTGTTTTCCTTTGTCAACTGTTAAAGCAAAATATGTCACTTAACCCAGGATGTGCCTGTCACACGTCCCTGAAAAGATACAGAATTATTAATAATATATAAGAAAGGTCCGGCGCTGTACATGCAAGGACAGCCTTTTTCACATCAATGTATTTTTCAGAATGATTTGCTTGTGATGTCGGCATTATTTCTTTTTTGTTACAACTCAAGGACTAGATTGTGAACTGAAAATCAAGCTTAGAGGGTTTTAGACTGTGGTTAAAGACTATATGAATGGTTTATACGCCATGTACAACTTCAAGCTGCATATTTAACATACACAGCTGAACGATAAAGGTAGAAGCAGAGAGGGCTACTAAAGGTAACTGTATAGGAAATTATAGCATGTTGCCAACTGTCTACTTCTAGGTAAGATGCCACATGTATATAGGCTACAACAATTGTGATTATACATAATGTACTTTCATAGACCCGCAGTTTAGCACCTTGTGTCTTGTTGGAATAATGTTTTTTTGTTTATTTTATTTTATCATTTTTTTTAACACATTGACAACATTGCTATTTCTAGCTAACATTTATCTAAATGTGGTTTACAAAATGCACACCAGTGACACGACAAAGATGCAAGCACTGCGCAAAGTGCAAATATACCAGTTGCACCCTCCCTAGCCAGGCGCAGGCAATAAGCCACAAATGTTTAAAAAACACAATGAGCAGCGCAACACCGGACACAACCCAAAATCTCATTAAAATATCCTGGCATGCCCATTTATCGTTGTACAAAAACAAGGAGGCGCAGAGGCACGCAAGCGCTAATGTGCGCATCATTAGTGGCCGATTCAGCCTTCAACGAGCATGCGCAGTGGGAAAACACGCATGAAAATACAAGTTATATACACACATTCAGCCACAATGCACAACTCAGGATCAGAGAGCAAATTTTGAAGTACCAAAAACACTGGAGTGAAAGGAATTAATGAATGACCTATTAAATATTTTAGTTCACATCTCTTTGCTATTAATGCATTTTCATTGTAATTGTAAAATGATGTGACACCTATTAAGGTTTAAGGATGCTGTCATTAAAAAGGTTTAAAAAACACATTGCCAGAAAACAACATAGAAAACACATATTGAAAGGTATCACTACAATGCACTACATTAGTGATCATACATTTGTCTATTTTCCCTAATTATACATCAAGTCTCACAATAATACTATTTAAAAATGAAATAAGGCATACTATTTACTAGACAATTACCCTGGAACAGTTACCCTTTTCAAGAAGGGGAAAAAGTAATGCATTTAAAATATAATAGAATAATAGAAAAATATAACAATACTTTACCATAGCCAATATATTAAACAACTGTTGCTTCTTGTATGTTATTAATAATTATTTGATTGTTCTCAGAAAATATAAAAAAAATCCTTTGTATAATTACAATAATAATTACCAATAATAGTAATAATCATAATAATTATTATTAATAACATACAATAACATAACATAATTATAACAAGATGTTTCTAAGAAATGCATTTAAGGAAATAAGACTAATAATACAATAAAGAGTCTTCAAAGTGTTTACACAATTTTTATTATTTTTACACATTTTTTTATATCTTTTTTGATTGTTCTCAGAAAATATAAAAAAAATCCTTTGTATAATTACAATAATAATTACCAATAATAGTAATAATAATAATAAAAAAGATAATAATTAGTAGTAGTAGTATTAGTAACTAAGAAACTAGTTAAAACATTGAAAAATGTTTATAATATCATTTATAATAAATTATATTATAAATAATTTATAATTATGGCACAATGAAAATGTATTATTTTTACTATATAGTCTATGAAAAAAAGATTAAGCAATAATGTTTAACACTTTACTCATTTACCCAACCTTTGAAACATTCAAATAATATATTTCTAAAGTAAAAGAGATTTGTATCAACTTCCACAGACATGTTTTGGTAATGTTACAGAAAGTCATTATTGTAAACTTTTTTTCTGAGCATCAAAGTTCATCAAAGGATACTATGACATGCCTGACCCTCTCTTATTTAATGGTGTATGGCTATTTTATTGGACACTGTTTTAGCTCCCAAATTTAACAAATCTGCCTTGGGCAAATGTCTTGAGCTCAGACATTGTATTCCACCCTAATTACAGAGATTCAATATTCCTCTTGTTTATTAATGCATCAAACTCCTGCACGAGACAGTAATAAAGCCTTTGGCCAGAATTAACTATATCTCCTCTTAATTACATGGCAACACAACATTCAATTCCTCTTTCATGGCAAACAAAATGTTTAAGTCATTTTATTCCTCGCCATCAATCAACAAGGCTTAAGTTATTGACAGCCTGGGGGTTAGTGGTGCTGGTAATGGGTTTGTTTTGGGCATTCATACTAAGGTTGGCATTAATTTTAAGAATTAGGAAGATATATTGGTCGGGCCAGATACGATTAGCATGCTGTCACATGCATACATATATGACTACAGAAGTACATCTCTGTAACAAACAAATAGTTTTCATTTATATTAACAAAATATTGTTTGTTGTAATGGTTGTATTCACCACACTAAAACAGGAAAGACGATTCTGCTTACTCTTCCACTGTCTACTCTAAGACTCATGTACTTACAAGGCAACAGTGGGTGAAACCTGTATGTAAGTACCCTGTATTCTATGTAGAACATTGGAAAGAAGTCTTCACAATGGACTTTTTTCGTTCTTTCCCTCTATCATCACCTTCTATATATGTGTTCTAAAAATTAGAGGATTTGGTGAATATTTACATGTAAAATAATGTACCAGGATCAGCAAGCAACAAATATAAAAACTGTCGCTTAATTTGGACATTGATGAAGGTGTGAGTGATTATACACGTATACATTGTTTTATTCATACTGTGCCTACAGACTTTTAATGTCTTGTTGACTACTTTGTAGATATTTGTAGAAGTGTCATACACTATAATTACCTCCCACAGCAGGACATAGGAGTTCCTGGTGAAAGACCCATTTAAGAGTAAAGCTGGCCATACACTATAAGATAAATTGTTCCAATTTTAAGATTTTTCCAGAGTGGGTAAAACCATGTTGAATTGCAGGGGAGGTAAAATGAATGTCTGTGTTTGCATGCAGGGAGAATACTTTATTGTTGCATGTTGCACACAGATACTGACCAGTGTTATACCGCGTTCAGATTGCCTGGGTTTTAAAAAGGCGCAGGCATATCCGCGGTGCAGAGCCGGCGTGGCAGCATGCAAGTCCCGTTCAGACTTGCACGAAACGCAGAGTCTACAGTGAAGCCGGTGTCCTGTGTGTAGGGGAGGTCACCTAAAAAGACTCTCATCGTAACGATCACATGTCTTTTTAGGCCAATGACCAGGCGCGTTCAGATTGTCGGCAAAGTTTCAGAAGATTCAGAAGTCGTCGAAAACCCTTCTTTTTCGACGGCTCTGAATCTTCTGAAACTTCTGAAATTTTGCATTCAGTGGTCGGCGTTTCTAAAATGAAATGTTCAGATTGCCTTCAGATGCCGGCCTTTTCACTGAGGCCAGCGTTTTCAGTGATCTGAACGGGGTATTACTGTTACACTGTTATTAGACTTGTGCTGGAAACATCATCTCTCACACTGATTGCAACTAATGAAATTTACCTCCCCTGCAATTCAACATGGTTTTACCCACTATTGAAAAATCTTTCGATTGGAACAATTTATCTTATAGCGTGCTTTAGAGGCTGTCAGTTTAAGCGCCCTAATCTCACCCCTAATTGGTTTATGGGGTGATAAGAAGCCTGGACCCACGTTAAAGCTCCAATCATCAAAACAGGAGTAAAAGTTCAAAATACAAGGATCCTTGACAACAATATCCATCTACCCTATCACTGGCTCAGTACTGTGCTGGGATGACTGGTCTTAAGCCAGCAGAAGACACAATATTACTTAAGAGTCCATTGATAAAGGCTATATTTATGTAAAACAAAACAATAAGTTCTTTGATGCAAACAGTTAATGCACCACGAGAACTGAAATCTAATCAGTTGTACCAGCATGCAAAACAGTATTTTAAAAGAAGATCTTCTTGATATAAAAATAAGTAGCTCCTGATTCTAATTTCACCTCTTCCGTTAACAGAATACAGATAGTCCAATCATCTAATTATCTCATTAGAAATATTTTGACTTTGATATGTAGGACGCGAAAGGAGCACAAGACAAGGCAATCTTTGTAATCCATTGTTATACAAAGGCAGTTTTTATGGCTCATGCAGTAATATATATATATATATATATATATATATATATATATATATATATATATATATATATTCAGTTGTACTCATAAGTTTATATACAAACTTTTCTATCACTCATGGTTAGTGGTTGGGTGAAGTCAAATAAATATTATTGTCAAATAAATGTGTTTACTCTTTTTAAACCATAATGACAACATAAACTATAGTTTACATCCTCTGGATATTTTGGCCTGAAAACATGCACACAAGTTGACACAAACAGGTTGGAATGGCTACTAAAGGTAACCATCCTGTCTTGTGATGTCTATGCTTGTATTCAGTGTGTGTGTATAAAAGGTCAGTGAGTTTCTGCATCTTTCATCCAGTGCTGCACTGACGTGTCTGCATTCTGAGTCAAGGGGAAAGTAAAAGAATTGTCAAAGGATCTGCAGGAAAAGGTAATTGACCTGTATAAAACAGGAAAGGGATATAGAAAAAATATCCAAGCAATGGAGAATGCCAATCAGCAGTGTCCAAACTCTAATTAAGAAGTGGAAAATGAGGGATTCTGTGGAAACCAAATCACGGTTAGGTCAGGGCCGGTGCTAGGTTCTGCCGCCATGCCAGGCCGGCCACCCTAGGTGCTGGCCTGAATTTGCCTAATGGGCACGCTGGCCCTGGGTCAGTTAGACCAACAAAAATTTCAACCACAACTGCCAGGAAAATTGTTCGGGATGCAAAGAAAGATCCACAAATAACTTCAGCTGAAATACAGGACTCTTTGAAAATAAGTGTTGTGGTTGTTTCAAGATGCACCATAAGGAGGAATTTGAAGAAAAATGGGCTGCATGGTCGAGTCGCCAGAAGAAAGCCATTACTACGCAAATGCCACAAAGCATCCCTCTTACAATACCCCAAACAGCACAGAGACACGCCTCAAAATATCTGGAACAAAGTCATTTGGAGTGATGAGACCAAAATTGAACTTTTTTGCCACAACCATAAACGTTACATTTGGAGAGGAGTCAACAAGACCTATGATGAAAGGTCCACCATTCCTCGGAGGTGGATTGCTGATGCTCTGGGAATGTGTGAGCTATAAAGGCGCTGGAAACTTGGTCAAAATTGATGGCAAGATGAATGGAGCATGTCAGAAAATACTGGAGGACAATGTGCACTCATCAGCCCGGAAGCTGCGCATGGGACGTACTTGGACGTTCCAACATGACAATGATCCAAAACACAAGGCCAAGTCAATCTGTCATTGGTTACAGCAGAATAAAGTGAAGGTTCTGGAGTGGCCATCTCAGTCTCCTGACCCCAATATCATTGAGCCACTCTGGGGAGATCTCAAACGAGCCTTGAGCTACGTCTTGGAGCAGCAGACAGTTCAGCTTGTACGCAGAGTCGGCGCTAGGTCTGGGGGCGCCCTAGGCAGACCTAGCGCCGCGCCCCCTTTAAAACGTCGCTTTAAAAACCACCGTGGAGGGGGCGGAGTGGTCCCGTCCGCCCTCACGGTAATAAATTAACACTTTTTTCTTTTTTTTTTTATCATTTTTCCGCCTCGCTGCCGCCCCTCCCCTGGCCGGCCGCCCTAGGCGAAGGCCTGACTTCGCCTAATGGGCGCGCCGGCCCTGCTTGTACGGCACTATAGTTTTGGAGATACAGCTCCTGTTTCAGAGATGCTGTTTGGGGGCATGGAGAGCTGACCCAGAGTAGTCAGCATGAGAAATGTCAGCTGGGTCAGTGTTGAGGTTTGGGGGTGGAAGTGCCCAAGCTTACCTTTTGCACCTGGACCCATGAATCATTAGCTACACCCCTGTGAGCAGCTCAGATAAATGGGCAGAGATGATGATGCAGATGGCAGACTGAGCTGTGATAATGCAATGCTGTGACTGACGGAGCAGCGATGATGATGTACATAGTAGACTGAGAAGCATTGATGATGCAGATGGCAGACTGAGCTGCAATAATTAGGCTAGTTAGGCTGGAGTCTTGGGAGAGCTGGAAACCAGAACAGCTGATAGAACTACTAAAGGCATCTGACTGGTATTAAGTAAAAAGTATTGTTCTGCTTACAACCTAGTAGCCACTTTGCGGTATGACTGATAAGGGAAGCAAGAATGGTGTTTTTCACTGATTTAGACATCACCCACAGCCTGACACTTCCCTAAATGGTTTTAAAACCCAAGTAGCTAAACATCTAGGACCTGATTCAGTTGCGTCTTTTTCTTTTAGCGCACAGCGTGCGATAATCCGTAATGCGCATGCGCGGGTCCCGAAAACACGTGCGCAAATTAGCCATATTCAGAGCATCCGACCAACACTGCATCCGTCTTTTCTATGAACGACTTATGGGNGTGGTTATGCATGCAAATCAATACACAGGGCGTTTCTACGCACATGCATCCTCATGCGCCCAATTCTTAGCATGGGAATGCGTTTTTTTTGCTGCGCCACCTCAGACCATGGTGCAAGTAGACCGCTCAGCTCATTAGCTAAATTAACCTAACGTGCAACCAGCTGCAACTCCACCTTGCTGGGCTAATATGAAGAGGTATAAAAGCAAAAGCACATCAAATAGAAAAGTTGTGCATTGTCATTTAGTGCTACACTTCTACTTATAGTTCAATATACTGTAGTGTCATGCAAATGTTGTAGCCTTGGTTACATTTATGCTTATTTTAATCTCCTCTAGAAGGTGTAAGTATAACTGTTGAACAGCTCGAACAGCTCCTCGCAGCATAAGAATAAGGCGTGTGGGGGTGTATTACAAACAACTACAATTAGAATTAATTNATTTAACTAGAGCTAGTTGGCCATTTAAAAAAAGACGCATGGGTGCGCATAAGCGCTACTGCGGCTATTTTCCGTGCAATTCACTCTAAGGTTTTTTAAGCAAAATGCCGCAGATCTGAATCAAGCGTGCAATGCGCACACATTGCAAGTTGCCATTGCTTGCGCTAAAAGTCTGAATCAGGTCCCTAGTGCTGATGGCTGTCTAATTACTCAGTGTATTAATCACAGCCAAAACCTATAGCTCCATCATTTTGCTGGTGACTCTAAGAAAAGGTTGGGGGGGGGGTTCTATTCATTTCTATCACAATCAGGATGGAGACAGTGGTCTATTTGACATATCATATTCATTAAATAAAAAATTAAAAACCACCTTAAAAACAAAATAAACAGAAAAGTGTGCTACTTCTGCAAAGTACCTCTCTATTAAATCATCAGCTCAATCATTGCAATGTAGCAACTCTACACAATTATGTAATACAATCACCACAAATAAAGAATGAGTAATTATTCATTATTAATAATTATTAAAATGTATTACACTAATTAATAATTATGAATAATTATCTGATTATAATCAAAGAATTAGATTTCTGAGTAAGCCAGTCAATATCAAGTGTCTTCTCCCTCACCTCATCACACATGAAATCATAGACTGTAATAATAACTGCTAAGTACTTGGATTTATAAGCTAAATGTTTAAATGGCATTTTGTGCGCAGTATGACAGAATAATGGAGGTGACAAGTCTATGACTTACACAGAAGAGAATAAATAATAGAGTTTACTCAACAGGAGATCTGACTGATGGAAGACGTTGTGTGACAGCTTATGTAACAATAAATAAAACATTTTGTCTCCCCACTCTGAACACAGACATGGCATAAAACAAATACATAGATAGCAATCAATTCTCAAAACTAAATCTAGGTATAATGAATAAATATCAGACTCGGGTAGCCAGGAGACACACATGTCCATTGGTGTATGTCAGAAGAAATAGAATTAGTATGTTAATGGAAGTATGATCATGTCACATCTATGTAAAACACAGGAGGGACGGGACAGTGACTTGAAAAATATTATAATAGAAATTATAGTCAGTGGGCCAGAAGGGGGGCATATTGAGGGTAAAGTGAAGGATAGCCAAATGAAGTATTAGTGGAGAGGGTACTGAGGATAGGATGGGAATAGTGGATTCCAGTGGAAAAAAGGTTAATAGAGAGAGACATAGATCAATATAGAAAGGTAACAGGTAGCATAAATACCATGGTCCATGGAGACCAGCCGTAAGCGGTCAGTGATGACAGAAAGCTGACAAACATACCAGCAGCTGACAGCTCCGTGCTGTCCTCTACCGGAAGGAGGGAGGGCACAGCATTAAGGTGTGCTTACTGTACACCTATACAGGGCAGGAGCTGCCAGAGACAGTGGGGTGGCACTTCTCTATAATATGCAACAATCTCCCACTCTGTGTCCTTAATGGGCTCAGGTGATTGTACCCATAGGCATAATCCCATCTCCAGCACCCTGTGTGGCATGCGTCTGCTCGGGCATAGAGCATGGTACAGACTTTCCTCAATGACTGACTGGCGATCATGATATTAGGATGGCATGAGAGAGGAGCACCAACACTTATCTTTCCCCCCAGATAACTGGGATGAAGTTATGCCACTACACCTATAGGCTCATTATAGTATGTATGTATAGTATGAGAGTGTACTGAGAATGAACCACTTCCCTGGTCTGACATTGTCATTGGTGAAACTCTTCCCAGTTACCACCAGGTAGTTCAATGAACTATTTTTTACCAAAGAATTTCCCATTATCTATATTAGAAATAGACCCCTTACTTCCGGATTTTATGACCGCAGTGATCTCTGCACGTAAAGATTAGCAGAGGCTCCAGATACAGCATTCGGAGCGCCTGCACTTTTTAGCTTAGCGCAGGAATGAGGGGCATATGGGCTGCTCCTATCCCTGCGCTAGATTCAGAGCTGCGTTTTTGCACATCTCTGAATCTAGAAAACCTGGTGACCACCAGAAACTCTGAATCAGGCCCATGGTTCCTACAGAAGCAGGTAAAAGGGATGCCTCTGCATGCCATCTAGAAGTGCATGTCTGCTGCTGTTAATAAACTCTGGATCAGGTTCAAAAGGTCCACACAGTACATGAGAATTTAATTATCATAGGTAGTTTGCAATTATAAACTATTTTTTTTTATATAATATACATACCCTTGCCTGCATGACATTCTGAAATGACTCTAGATCATTTCCAGCAATCAGTAAGAGTTGCCTGCCTTATGATACAGAATATATTGCAAAAACAAGAATGATTCTAGCACCCCCTAATGTTTCCTATTAAATATTACACATTACAAATGTCTGAATAATTTCATATCAGCTCAGGCATATATATTAAGGGACTAATGACTATTTCATATTAATAACTTCACCAACTGGCGATTTAAGCTAAACACTGTTATAGGCAAAATCAAGGCAAATTAACCTTCTAGTGATATCTTCAGTTTATTCTCTATCAATTTAATGTTCAAACGAGAGATGGAGTGTTAAGATTAGAGTTGTAAGAGAGGAATTCTTGTCTTTCAGTGTAGGATTTAAGCCTAACCATCGCCATATCTGGAATATGTAGTGTCAAAATTCAACAACGCACCAATCCTCCTGAACAAGATGTCATACAAATAGTAAGGTCACACTCAGATTGTATCATGGCTGCTCCTAAAGGTCTGGGGGATAAGTAGGCCTAACCATGTGGCCATATTTTAAGTAGGACTGAGCTCTGGTCACAGATTTTCCAAACACTAGAAAATATTTAACACAATGGGGTATATTTACTAAGCAGGGAGATTGCAGTGAAATTCGAATTTGGGGAAGTTGCCCATGGCAACCAATCAGATTTGAGCTCTCAGTTTCATTTTACACTCTGGAGAATGTGAAC
>JABWIB010001835.1:7027-22952 GCA_016617825.1 Platyplectrum ornatum | reverse complement strand
AGGCGCGAGTTCACCGCGTCTGCATGTTGTTGAATGTAGACGCAGTGAACTCGCGCCTGCGTACTTGTAACCTCGCGGCTGCGATAAACTCGCAGCCGCGGGTTACACAAACTCGAGTTTTGTGAATTTCCCCCATAGTCCTCAATGGGCTGTAAAAGTGTCATAGGAGAACAAATTTCCTATAATTAGATTTTGCTGCACTTTGATGAACAGCTTCTGAATTTCGTCTGCAGACAATACTTTCAATGGACTGGATTCAGACTTACGTACTATTGAACTTACCATATTGAATTGCAGGGGAGGAAAATTTCATCAATTGCAAACAGTATTAGAGTTGAGAGATGATGCCATTTGACATGGTTTTACCCACTCGTAAGCTCAGTAGTATGTAAGTCTGGATTGAGTGCAATGTGTTTTGTGAAGTTTATCATTTCTGCTTTTACATTTATAATTATAAAAGAATTATGAATTGAGCTGGATTGGGAATTCAGATTTCTCCACGTTATATGCTTTCCATATATATGTGCTTAGTTTCCATCATGTTCTTAATATAATGTACCTCATACACATGAACTAATGCTGGGTAAGCTTTATTTTGTCAATCACACGATAAAAGTTTCAGCCGACATTTGTTCAGTGTGTACTATGCAAACATGCTGCAGGATGGTGTCTATGGTTGTTTGACTAGATTTTTAGGAGCTCCTAATATCAATGGAGTTTGATGACTGCAGAAAAACACACTGAAAACACAATCGTAAGACCAATGATTCCCATTCATAATTCAGTATAGAGCCACCTTGTGGCAGAGTATGTAATTGCAGCATTACTACACCAAAGGTTTCTGGGATTGTTTACAGCTGGAGATCTTTAACATTAGCTGATCACCTGCAACATATAATTCTGATTTTTTATGATTATAAAAATCATATAAATTTTTATTAATTATAATACAAAGGTATCTAATTAAAAAATATTTTTATTTTACAGAATGAATCAGTACTTTCAGTTTTTTATAACAGGCTTGGGATTAAATGCAACTGAAACATAAGAATTTTATAACATTGTATTGAAATATTTTCGTTGTACATCAATTTACTACCTATAAAAGTTTCCTGTACACATTGCCTGGACAGTGCAGAGATTTACTTTTGGGCTGAGTGAATAGGTTTAAGAATATAGCCATTGATACAGTAGATAGCACTAATATGCTGAAGAGTATTGGTTGACAACTTTGCTTACCAATGTTGGAGGGGTAAAGCCTAGTCTGAACTACAGAGTTATAAAAATCTACATTGCAGATAACAGAATATATGGTATGAAACTTCATATTCAACTCTCAGCGTCCAGCAAGAACCAGCAGCTCTTTTTAAGTCTCTGCTTCTGTTTGATGCTGGCTTTCTGTCACCTTCTTCAGATACTTTTGCCGGAGCGATGGGAGCTGGTCATATAATGTAAAGCCAACCGCACTGTCACTGGATGGTTGTTTAAAGTACAGGAGATGCTTCTTTAGACACTAGAAGGTTAAGACAGGAGCAGTGATCAAAAGGGTCTAATGAGTAATTCTATTTAAAAAGAGTACAGATAATGTGAAGAATATTTAAAACATATTTAGAACATTTCCTCTTCAACCAATGGTATGAAGCACATTAGACACTAGATCACATAATTATACAAACTATATCTATTCTCTGGAAATGTAGCTGGCTAAAAACATAACAAGTGGTCTTGACCATAATAGATCTGATCATTGCAGAATACAAGACAATGGAAATACCTCATCTACCAGGAGACACGTCTTTCTTAGCATGCTTTTCCTTGCCGCATCGACATCCTAAAACAAAAAAGACTTGTCAACCTTAAATAATATCTAATATCTAGGAGCACAGCCAACTGGTTGCCAGATAGTATTTCATGACATAGACAACTTGCGGCACTTCCAATTTTATAAAACCACCATCATGCTCTTCCAGATTTCAGGTTATGCTGCAGGCACATGCTGGGTGTAGTGGTTTTACAACACCTGGGCCTAAATTCACTAAGCGGAGAGTTTGCTGGAGAATTTGAAAGGTGGTGAAGTTGCCCATAGCAACCAATCAGATTCAAGCTCTCACCACCTTTCAAATTCACCAGCAAACTCTCCGCTTAGTGAATTTAGGCCCTGGAAGGCTTTAGACTGGCTGTGCCCTGTAAAGCATGATGTCCCATAATCCTCAACATGTCACATAAAAGCATAAATGTGTTGTAAATACTGTAAAATACTGAGTACTGTGATTGCAAATACACTAGCATGGGATAAATAATTTGACTGATTGGATTACATTGCTCTCCTACCTGAGCCACACGGTCCTGTGAGAAGATAAAGCTGTTCACATGAGCCACAGCGATGACATAGAGTACAGGGCACCAGGTGTGACGCAGGGCTCCTGTTACTAACGTCCGGAAATAGAGGCGCAGAAGTTTCAGGTTATCTTCAGGAGGATCTGTGTATAACGTGAGCGGGACCGGAAACTGAAAAGAGTATAATACAAAAAACATTATCAGACATAAAAAAAGAAAAACACTGTCATATGCCAGTCTAAAAGAATGTATGGGGCAGCCATAGTACAATATCAAGAGAAGCAGTGCAAGGGGAATCACAGGTAATTGTATTTTGTTAATAAACATAAATAGCCTCTAAAGTTTAAAATGTGTGTTACATATCTTCCAGCATTGGGGGGTAAGAAATTTGGGAACGGGTCATGTGACGGCACTAGCTCCACTCTGACCTTGTACTCCACACACACTGATGCTGCTCTGGTGGGATGGACCCCTTAAAGCAGGAACCTACCAAAAGTAGGTTGGCTGGGGGGTATGGGCAACTTTTCTGCAGTTCATTGGGAGTTATTCAATAAGCAGAACTTATATGGTTACTAGGTAAGCAACATCTATAAATCTTTGTTAATTTTGTTTTATAAATTACAGTTCATGGATCTACTATAGAATACTCCTGAATAGAAAATTCATGTGAATATGTTCTGTTTTAGTTTTCCATCCTTCATTTATTCCTTGGCTATAGTTTATAGCTAACATGCCAAACTGTCCTATTGTACCCACTTTACTTTTAAAGTGGGTACAGAAAAGGTTCATTATACATACCATATCATATCATTTACCATATCCTTTACTGCACATATTCTACCCTTTTTTGAATGACAGATACTATATCCTGTGACCACAAAATATACTTGTATTCTAAGGCCTATATATACTCAACTGCAGACATGGAAAACTGGACTTTCAGGGAAGACATGGGGCCAGGTAGAGAAAGATGACAGGAGGGAGGGCCCTATTCATGTGATTTAACATGTTGAGCATGAGGGAAGGGGGGATAGTACAGAAGACATTGGGATGAGGAGGGAGAAGGTAGAAAGATTGGAGGGTGCTAGCCTAATAAGTTGAGGTTCCAGTGTAAGGGGGCAGCTCAGGAGAAGTCCTGGGTCTGTGAGTTAGAAGTAGAGATCATGTGGGAAAATAGCTTTATAATTAGATTATAGCTCTCCATTTCCTATAAGATACTAGAGAATATCATCTGGGTACTATGGGCAACACCTCGACTTTTCTATTCCCGCAGTGTAGTAAATCTAGCCCAAAGCATGTCTGTGTAAATTGCATCGCTTTCTGATCACCTCATTCCTATGAAAGGAACATATGTTGTGCTTAAGGTTATTGCACCTCATCCACCCAGCTAGCGACCATGTAGAGCACTACAGATAAGTGTAAGGAAAACATATACTCATCATTTTAAGTCATTACCTCCTTTAAGGGCACACAGAGGGATCTCAGGCTGCTCACATGCTCTCCAAGTACAGCCAGCCTGAGCTGGACATTAAACCGCCTCTGTAAAGGAAGAAGAACAAATGTTCCAAATAAAGGGTCTCCAAATGAAACCCCCTCAAACTGCTCCAGAAGGTCCATGTAGAAATCATAGAAAGAAGCAAGTCCAGGCAGAGGAACGTCCAGTTTCAGAGAGTCCATGTATTTGGGCTGACAGTAAAAAACCATTAGAGCGGCAGTGTAGGCATGGACTGGTCCTTCTAAGAAGAGATCACCACCAGTAAGAAACACACAAGCCAAACGCGTCAGCTTTGCCGCTGTGGGGATACTCTGCAAAGTGCTGGGGCGCCAAGTCTCCAAAAGAATGATCCACTGCAGATTCCGAGTAACGGTGTTCACCAAATCAGGAGGGAGAGTGTTTACTACGCCCCACCTCGTTTCTGCATTGGTTACTTTATTGTAAAGATTAATTAATGGAAGGAACGGCCAATCAGATGGCAGAATTGGAGCTTTGGCTTCCGGCAGCATAGAGGACTGTACAAAACAAGTCCTTTCCTGATAAACAAACTTGGAGTGACTGAGGGCTTGTCCAATGTAGCCAAAATGTGACAGATAGCAGGCCCGGATGGAAGGGAGGTCTTTGAAGGCTTCTTCTAGCAGAACACCACGGCTCGGAGAAACAGAAGTCAGCGCGGCTGAGCCAAGAGGGGTTGGTTTGGATTCAGATGTAATGTTCAACTTATCAGAAAAGTCGGCTGCCTGTGGACCACCTGAACTTCCCTCCCTGTGAATGAGATAAGCAATACTCAAACGTGATCGAAACAAAACGGATCTCAAAAGACATGTGGGGGTATATTTACTAAGCAGCGAGATTGCAGTGAGATTTGAAAGTGGAGATGTTGCCCATAGCAACCAATCACATTCAAGCTTTCAGTTTCATTTTACACACTGGAGAATGTGAACTCGAATCTGATTGGTTGCTATGGGCAACATCCCCACTTTCCAATCTCACTGCAATCTCCCTGCTTAGTAAATATACCCCGTTAATATATTACCAGTTACCAAAAAATTTTATTTAAGAGCAAGATGCTTCATTTCCCAACATCCTTAATGACATGCATGATTCACATAATAGCATTTTCCTGATGTGCTATATCTCTTTAAACAAACATGCTTCAATTAACATAATCAACCAAAGCAATACATATAATATACTTACGTCATAAAAGTAGGATTGAAAGTAAATGCTGAAATAATCTTATGAGCCAAATGCTCGCTGCCTGGTAACAAATTACTCAGTAAAGTCAGGGAGACAGCGTGGCAGAGTGATGCATGCTGGGAATGCTCTGGATACACCATTACCTAGGTAAGATCATAAGAGAACATTCGAAGGATAATGTTTTAGGATGTAAAGGTCCAAGACAGTTGACAACTATCTCTTCAACGCAGATGTATAGAACATATTTGGCATTATCTATGCTTCCAGGAGATTTTCATTTTCATATTTACAATATCACACGAGATATCCCTGTGTTTGGTTTGATTTTGCATGAATGGCTGTAAAATGCCAGTAGTTAGAATCAGGTTGTACAATCAGAAAGTGGAAAATGTAGTGTAAAAAGAAATCAAAGTTATTTCGTACCAGTTTATATAGTAAAGATAATACAAAATACTGAAAGTGATACTCGTGACGCAGAAGCCAGTTGGAAGATGCAGTCACTGCGGGAGTCGGCGATTCACAAATCTTCTGTAAGTAATTTTGAAGACCTTTGTATTCCAGAATGAAGGCGAACTACATAAAACACAGAATACAGACACATTTATAACAGGACAACACTATTTTAGCATGCAGGGGTTCAATTACAAGATGTCCTTTTGCTTTTATTTAGTAATAAAGTTATAACAAGCAATGGGTGGTTTTATTTTCATGAATCCTTACTTTTCTGCATCTGTCCATTTACATATATGCTAATACATGCTTCTCTAAATGACACGTAATCTTAAAGGAGGGCACAGTGATCAAGTCTGAGCATCTGAGGGGAGTGGACAGAAGCCTGGGAACCAGCACCGAACACAGCATGGTGACAAGTCCAGTGCCTCTACTTGAGACATTTATTAACTTTTATGCAATGTTTCTTCACGGTAGTTTATTTCAAGCTAGAAAAACAAAAGATCACAGTAAACCAGTCAAAGCTCACCTTCCTGATCAGCCCCTTGTGGATATTACAGATACTGCAGACGAGATTCAGTACAGCTGTCAGGATGGGGAAAGGAGAATCTTTACCAGGCAGGCTGAGGGGGGGTTTCCCTCCTGTACAGCTCAAGGTTACAATGCTGCGGACAGACTCCGGCAATGTGGAGCAGGAGAGTGGGTTACACAATGCAGAACACGACCTACAGAAACAAGATGAAAATGATGTTTTGCTATTGAAGGTCCAGACATGTAGAAGCAGGGCAGCTTTGAAGATAAGAGAGGAAAGCTACACCTGGGTAAAACCATGTTGAATTGCAGGGGATGGTAAATGTCATTAAGTGCAATCAGTATTACAGGTGAGAGATGATGTTTTCAGCACAAGTCTAATAACAGTGTAACAGTAACGCTGGTCAGTATCTGTGTGCAACATGCAACAATAAAGTATTCTCCCTGCATGTACACACTGACATTCATTTTACCCCCCTGCAATTCAACATGGTTTTACCCAGTCTAACTTTACATTCATAATTTGAATTTCTGGTCCTATAAAGCTATATTATGAAGCAAACGTTCTATGTGTGCACGTGTGGACTCACAGTGACATATTTTGTGTGGTATTAAGCATGAAAAATACATCAAACTACTGGTCATTCTTTACCTGAGCAAATCCCAGGCGGGCTGTACTGCCAAATGACCCAGGAATGGCAGAAGTACATTGTCTGTCAACTTCTCCACTTCATCATTACATAATACAGTATTCAGTGAAGGCTACAGAAAGAGAAAACATAGTCATCCGTATACTGCTGCCTTATGTCTGTACACATACACGAATATCTAGCATTTAATTATAAAATCCAAAAGTTTAATTGAATTACTACAGACCATATATTTAATATAAGCCTACAATTTTATTTCGTTTCTATCAGATATTACTAGTCTTATTATCTGTCACTGTTCTGTTCTACATTTGCTCTTTGGTAAGAGCAAGTATCTCTCTTAGTACCAGTATCTCTCTCTATGTATGTACTTAAAACCCCTATTTTTTCCTGCTGAATCCTGTCATTTGGTAAAAGGGATTCTGTCTACATCTCCTGTCCACCAAACAGGTAAAAGTAGAACAGGTCATATCATCACTTCCTCATTCATGCTTCTTGTGTCTCTGGTCCTGTTTGCTGTACCCTTATTTAGGCTCACCTGGTGGCTGGCAGCCTTGTAATAAGATGCTAGAAAGTTGATTGATGTAATGGTAAGAGGCTGGATTAGGTTCCAGGTGCTGGGACGTGAGACCTCTTTCAGACATCTCCTCAAGCATCCTTCCACTAGAGGGAGCAATCCAGTGACATTGGCCCATGACACTGGGGGTGGAGGGACCTGAGGCTCAGAGTCTACAGGCATGCTGTCAAGAACACAGGAGAAACATTCATTATAGAATATATTTTAGCATATTCATAATATATTATTGCAAAATATTAATTATTTTCAAATATTGTTTTATCTATTGAAATAATCAGCAAATGTCCATGTGATAATCTGCTAAACAATTCCTTCGTAATACTGCAATGAGGTAGGTGACTATTGAGACTGGAAGGTCTAATCTAAAGTTATTATTGCTACAATGCAGCTGTAACTCAGGACTATAGTACCTGTGGAGCTGGGCCTCGATCTCTGCAGCGCAGCCTGCGGTCTGGGTCACATGACTAAGTAGGCTGATTACGGCTGCTGCCCGCTGCACGGAGAGGTCTACCGGGGACCTACTGTCCTCCGTACAAGAATCAATTAGCCTGGGCAGGGACTGTAGAATTCCAACAAGGACAGGATACAGATCTCTGCAGGGAAAAAAGGGTTAAACAATATAAAAGTAAAGAAATAAACTGAAAGCAAAAGCATATAGATTAAATAAATTTATATAGAGAATCATTAGCAATTATCTTCTTTATCTTCCCCTCACATGTCATTTTATTGTCTTCTCCATTCCAACCTAATGGAGTGCTACTACAGATAATCAAATGTACTGAGACACATACAAGGATGAACAAGGTATTGCACTGCACATTAGTCAGTGAGATGATTCTAGAATTGCTCATTGTAATCAGGTTTTACAAAAGCAGTATGGTTAGCAAAGTATTCTCACTAATTATGAATGTCAATATGCTTTGTAAATTTCTTTCCTCTTATTTTGAAAATCTGGACATGGTATGGTATATGACATATAAAGATTATAGTTAGCTACAGGGCTGTCATCAAGGGGGAGGACAGTGGGGACTACTATTCTGGGCCTGGACAGAGCGTGAGCCCGGTGTCAGGACCCCTTACTACTATCAATGGCAGGCAGCAGCAACAGAGTGAATACAGACAGAAAGCTCCTGTGTGGAAGTTTTCTGTCTGTATGTCCTTTGTTGTTGCTGCATGCTAGTACTGCCCTCTAAGTAAGCTCCCCCCCCCCGGACATCACATCGCCACTTACCAATTCTGGCCGTCCCTGGTCCCACTATTACTGATGGCAGCCCTAAGTAGCTATCACAGGCTATATGCCGTGCTAATAGTAGTATATTTCTCACATTACAGTTAATGCCTTTGTCTTAAGTGTATTCTGATCTACTATCACCTTACATAATTATATACTCATTTATTGTATAGTTCATAGTTTACACAAATACATAATACAATAATGATATAAAAACAAAACCCACAAACATTAATATAGTATACAGGACATTGCAATTAAGATCTAGTTTACAATACTGCACAGTGAGTACAACAATGTTGGTCCAAGTCCAAAACTGGAGAAGTTTTTAATGAATGAATACACTCATTAAACTACAATCACACATTTGTTTAAGTTGGGTTTTATTGTTTGTTCATTACTCTTTTATTAATAACCCAAGTGTGAAATTATCCATGAGAAGTGTCACATGTTGTTGAAGAAACACCCATTCCAGTGTATTCTTTATGATTCGAGGATTGCACATGATATGTGCATGTGTGTAATTGTTACCACTTTAAACTAGATTTGCTGCTTGTGAAACTGACTTTAAATCCATCTATTTTATAAAAAATTCAGGACAAATAGGCTTTATGACGAGGGACAACAACATTCCTCTTCCTCTTGTTTATTAATATCATTCCTATATGTTCAGCTATATCAGACCTTTTTTTTATAATGAAATAAGATCAGACCAACCTCAGTGCAGTCAATTTGTTATGTGCCTCACTGGCTTTTCTCTGTCTCACCTCTAGGGGTATTTGCAGTTGTTATTTTCTTGTTCTACCCCTAGAGGTCACTGTTTATTCTGGTGGCTGGCTGGGCTGATTAAATGTTATGTGCCTCACTGACTTTTCTCTGTCTCACCTCTAGGGGTATTTGCAGTTAATCAGCCCAGCCAGCCACCAGAATAAACAGTGACCTCTAGGGGTAGAACAAGAAAATAACAACTGCAAATACCCCTAGAGGTGAGACAGAGAAAAGCCAGTGAGGCACATAACACAATTATTACTAACCAGGGCTGCAATATTTATCTCAAACTATTTAAATGAAATGAATAAATCATGATTTAAATTAAACTTTAAAATCCAGGGTTGCATGATTTAAATCAACAAACAAAATTTCTGTATACTGTACGATCTAAAACATGCTAAAGATTGGGAAATGAAGAAGCAGATAAGCTGGTTGCATGCTATAGAGCCTTTTCTGTTAAGAACGTGGATAATGAGCTTGTTTCAAGTGGGTGAAATTCAGAGGTGAATTGTACTATTTAATGAAACAATTTAGTGTAGTTATTCTATTATTGTGTCCATTTTGTTACTGGTCTCTCTTCAAAAATTGCTCATGTATTACTAAAACAAGGTGTAACCATATAAAATTCAAGTGTACTTATTTAAATAAAAAAAAAAATATTTAAGTCAAATAAAAACAATTTTTTACCCCATTTTTATGAAACCCTGTTACTAACCCATATATGTCGCAGGCCTGGCCATAGCTGGCAGCAGTAGCCCAGAGGCGAAAAGTCTCAGTGCTCAACCTCTCTGCTTCGTCTCTTGGCAGTGGAAGGTCTTGGGGTTCCTGGACCACAAATCTGCTCAGACGACTCTTCATGTCAAAAGTGTTCAACTAACATGGTAAAAAAGCATAGAAGCCAATAAGGAAACCATTGTGCCTGGCAACAAATAGCTTAACGAAACAATTTTATATTGTTGGTACTTTTGTTGGTCAAAAATAATCAAGAGGAAAAAAAAAGATCACAAATCACATCGACAAAATATCAAACAATATTGGTTGCTGTTCATACCCAGGTGAATAAGGGGGCCCTGTGTATATACAGATATCTGTATTTGTAGGGCATGCAGAGAGAATGTTACTACATTGATATGAGCAGGTATAATACAGATTAGCATTTAATTGGTGTTTTAGTGCTGTTTTGTTTAAATAATTTTGCCACACAATAGAACTATTATTATCCCAATAATCGTCTCATGTGTGGCCAACTGTACACAGTATCCAATCCATGATTAATATCTATAGAGAAGTGGGACTCCTTGGATTGGGAATGGTTTATATACATTTTCTAACATATCTAAGTACTCTTTCCTTTTATTGACATTTTCTGAACTCTTCTGAACTGTTTCTTCTACGGCAAACGCTGCACAACTCTATTTCTTATATTTAACCTGGCAACTTCTAGAAGAAAGATATAACTTACTAGTCTGGCTGCTGAATGGCGCCCTGATGATGCGAGCACCCGTAGAAATTTCATGGCCACAGAGCACGGGACACCATGGATGCTAGAAGGTCCAGTATCATCGGCTGGAAGACTCCACTGCAAGGGTAGGAATTCACGTACTATGGTTTCCATCAGTCGTGGGCAATCGAGGAGCTAAGGACAACATAACAAGCGACATGAGGGATACTAGCTGTATATTCAGGGAGACTTTGCTGCTGATGCTAAAGCTCAATATAACAAAATCCTGGAGAACAATTTCATTTAAAATTCTGGATCTAAATCAGAGTATTTTATTTCAGTAGTCAAAGGTTTATTTCGAGTTATATGCAGGATCACACTGTATTCTCTAGTGTATCCACTAAATTTTACATCTATGACATTTACTAGCCAAGAAAAGTAAAAACGTTCATAGCACACACAATATGACGCAATAAACATCTTTATTGTGAAAGTCATTGTGTCCTGTCAAGCACTAAGCACTCAGTCACTAGCAATGTCCAGTAAGCAGAAGCTAAAAGGGACAGAGATCACTGAAATATTACCTCCAGTAGAGTGTGCGCTTGTGAAACAGTTCTGATGTCTGGTCATTAACTGCTTGAATCAATAACAATTTAATGGAACATCCTGGTCCCACTGTTCCACTGGAATTTAAGGCCACCCCTAGGTCCTCAGTATTTCTACACACAACACACATAACCTAGACCCAAACAAATTTGATTTTCCTCTGCCTCTTTACGAAGTAGCTGATACAGTGTGGCCCTAAATATAGTCTTATTTGTACTGTATTCGAAACAAAGTGTTTCCTGTGCTTTCATTTGTATTGAAACATGTTTTATTAAGACTTGTTAAGCTAGGCACTTGTGGATTTGACAACACAGGTGATAAGGCTAGATGAGTGGATCCCAACCACTACCAGGTTACATTACTATTATATATACTTTATTTATACGTTGAAATTCCCACCTGGCTGCAGGCTGCCATAGAGTGCCGGGCCACCCTTATAAGAATGTCCAAGATGTTCAGGACCACAGACTGTGGCGGTCTCACAACTTCCAAGATATATCTCAGCCTGTGAAGAAACTTTGTCTTCAGGAGTCCCTAGAAAAATAAAATGATTTACAGAGAACTGTCAAGATGTCCTTTAAATGAAATCACATTAATCAATATGCAAACACACACACCCCCCCCACACACACACACACCCACACACACACACACACCCACCCACCCACACACACACACACACACACAATAAAATATCAGCAGGCATTCATCCTTTGGCATCAGAAATGGATATATGATTTCAATAGACGGTAGGGATCTCTAAACATTAAAAGGCTGTAACTAGTATTACTGGTTGGTTAAGAAAAGAAATTAGAAGTAAAGCTTATTAACTCTGCAATACATGATTTAGACCTTCTGCAATTTGTCTGGAATTACCTTTAAGACCTGCGAGTGCTCTTGTGTGTCTTCTATAGGAGTCCATCAGGGCTATTAACGTATTGCGCCAAAACACACTAGCAAGCTAAAGCGGTCAGAAATAGCTGGCCTGTAATCTTACACTGCTATGCCCCCTGCATTAAGTGATCCCCAAAACCATGCCCTAATGTCAAATTTAAATATAACCCCGGCCCAACTTGTGTCATTTTGATGGGTGGAGAGGCAGGACCGGGTCAGTAGATGGAGGATCTGGGAGACGCAAATGCACATCTGGCGCGTGCATGCACACTGGTGCACATTCCTTCCGCATGCAGATCGCATGGGTGTCAGGTAGCAGGTGGAGATCCCAATCGTATCCATTAAGCAATAAAATGTCTAATGGCAACTCTTATGAACACTTGTGTTTTACATGGCGGAGAATAATCAGCTGTTTACCCCCTAATACAGAAGGAATAAATATGTCTTTTACCTTTACAGCGTCGTAACGAGCCACATCCGGGTCAGACTTCTTCTCTTCCTTAGACTTTCGTTTCTTTTCTTTTCTTTCTGTCTTGTTAGTACTTTCCTCTAGCTCATCTTCCTCGTCATCATCATCTTCCTCATCATCCTCTTCATTTGGTAAGAAAGGGAAGACTTTAGTTCCCTGGTACCATGAAAAGGTCATGTCCAGATATTCCTAACACAAAGTAAAATGAGAAGGTCCATGATATAACCGTTTCTTCCTCTGTACTCATGTGTATTGCAATGATAAATAATAAAACTGTAAAAATGTATTGTTTAAAGTCTTTCAGGAATACATAAATATACCAGGGAAATAACTTAAAATTATTTTGCCTAATAAAATTGACAGAGGCAGGACATTCACGGTGGCCCAGTAAGTAGCACCTGTGCCTCAAAGCACTGAGGTTGCAAATTCAATACTGGACCTTATCTGTGAGAATGTATGTTCTTCCCTGCAAGGGCTTCATTCCAGTGGTTGAAGTCGAAATTAAGAAGTGGTGGTATGGACATTCAGAGGAGACGGTATGGAAACAAAAAATGATGGAAGTCAATGGAGATTTGACATTTTTCTATTACTTCAGTGGGAGAAGTGTCGGTATGTCATACCCCGAGCCCCGCCTCATTCCACATCCCAAAAAATGCTTGTATATTAAATTGGCAGCAGACTAAATTGTTCCTAGTGTATCAATCCCCAACCACTTTTAGAGTATAAGCTTGCAGACAGGGCCCCTCTTCCCCACCCAACCATTCTGTCTGCATTCCCCATTGTGAGTCACTGCTGATACTGTGTGGTGCATAATAAATAATGGTTATTATTATTATTATTATTATTATTATTATTAATAACTACAAAGACTTGTATCAATCAATGAGGTGGGGGATATTACTGTGGGGGATATTCTGGTAATGCTCATAGTGATAAAAGTTGTGATCTGTTTTGGGGCTCAGATCACTTAAACCTGGCTTATTTTTCCCAAAGTAGAAATGTGGCAATGTGCCCCCCCCCCCCCTCAGATTTCCAGAAATGTACACTATGAGTTATGCGGCTACCATTATAAAAAAAAATCAAACATAAAAAAAGTCTTCACATTGTCTCAATCATGTGAATCACAATACAGCGATTTCATTGCAGTTGTAGTTTTACCATAAATACTGGAAATCCACTAATGTTTATAATATTTATCACAGGTTGTAAATTCATGGAGAGAAGTGACACTTTTTATTAACCTCATCATCTTGTGTCACCAGCAGGGAATGTAAGGCGCCCACTGCCGCAGCAATAACATTTTCTATGTTGTCATCTAAAGAGAAGCGTAGAAGGAAGAGGAACCCTGCGTCCAACAGCAGCTGCAGAACACTCCCCTTAAGGGCAGACGAAAACTCTCCTTGTTTGGCCTATAAGAGATATAAACCATTAACCAACATACCTGGGTACAGCCAGTCACACAAATAGCAGTTAAACTAGCAATGAATTAATGATCAGTTTGACATAGAAACATAGAAAGTGGCTGCAGATAAGAGCCATAAGCCATACCCATCCAGTCTAACCAGTTGTGTATATAAAACTATACTTACATTTACTTTATTTTCTATTGTGTTTGAGACTCAGAATCCCCTTATATTTATCCCAAGCTGCTTACACTGTTCTGTAGTATTATCCTCCACCACTTCTGATGGGAGGCTATTCCACTAATCCACTACCCTTTCAGTGAAATAATTCTTCTGCACATTTCCCCTGAACCTACCACCCTCCAGTCTATACACATGCCCTTGTGTTCTACCACACCTCTTATATATTGTAAAATTCCCCCCCTCCTGCACCTGGTGACATCCCTTGATATATTTGAAAGCTGCTATCATATCACCCCTCTCCCTTCTCTGCTCCAAGCTGTACATATTTAGTTGACAACTTAATACTTAAACCGAGAGCTTCTTTGCAGCAGTAAAACACCATATCTTCTTACCTTCCTCACAATACGTCCTAGAACCTGGAGAGACAGTGTCCTTTGTTGAATGAACTGACTCCGAGAAAGATGGAAAAGCTCCTGGAGAGAGTAACCAGCCCTCTAAAAAAAAAAAAAAGGGGCAACAAATAGGTACATAAGTGTAAGTGTCAGTATGTAAGTGTCAGTCAAGCTGGAGAACAGAATGAAAAACACACCATGAGCTGGATTTACTAAACTGCGGCAAAGGAAAAGTGGAGATGTTGCCCATAGCAACCAATGCAATTCCAGCTTTTAACTTATTTTTAACCTATTAAATATTAGAGACTGTCAGCTAAAATCTGATTGGCTGCTATGAGCAATATCCCCATTTTTCCTTTTCCACAGTAAATCTATGACGTCTATGATGTTGCTAGTAGAATAATCATAATAGCAGCTAAAGGAAGCTAAGCCCAACTATATACTGTCAGCGGTACAAGCAGAACAGAGTATTTGAGCAATGAGTATCATAAACCTCTTTTTTAATACATGGACACATTATGAATGTAAACGGAATTCACACTGGTACCAAACAATCTATAACAGTGAGCCAGCACACATCGGTGGTAAAAACATGACCTTACCTCTGCCTCTTCCCCATGGTGGTGCAGCCCCATATGAACAGGAATATCAGAATTTGGAGGTATCAGGTCTCCCTTCAGACTGAATCGCGCCTGCATTCCCTGCATAGAGAATGACATATAACAGTAAACCAGTGGTCATCAAGAGAAATATAATCCAAGCATCCCTACTTCATTAGCGACTTTTGTAAAATATCCATACGCACATTCAAATCTATAAATCCAGACGTAAATACCTTCTTGGTTTTCTTCTTCTTTGCTTCGGGCAGGGCCTTCGTCCATTCCAGCTTTTCAAACTCCACAGTGTCCATGTGAAGCCACTCCTTCTGCGGCATCACCGGGAGGTCCTCAACTATTAAGGAAAGCTGGAGTTACCTTAGTATATATAATAAGTGCACGCTTTCACCTATACCATGGCTGTAATGAACTGCTGACATTTCACAGATGATGACTTTACTTTGAATTGCAGGGCCTCTTCGACTCCAAGGACCTTTAAAATAATAGGAGTTTGGTACTCACCGTTAACTCTTTTTCTCTGAAGATCATCTGGGGGACACTGGTACAATGGGGGGTTGTGTAGGGCCAGATAGGAGTGGGCACTTAAACGGTTAATTTTTCTGTGAGCTGCACGCTCCTCCTCCCTGCAACCCCCGCCACAAATCAGTTTTGTTTAACAAGCAACGAGGAAAAAAGGGC
>JABWIB010001834.1:29515-56293 GCA_016617825.1 Platyplectrum ornatum | reverse complement strand
GAGCTCGCCATGGTGTTAAAATCACCTCCCAACAACAGGCTAAATACAGTGCGGTGTACTGCGACACCCGGAATAAAAACTCCCTTGGCGGGTTATTTGTTGCATACAAGTTAAGAAAAGTGAATTTCTATAACCCAATGAGAACATCCACAAGGACAAAACGGCCATTGGGGTCCACCACAGAGTCTACGACACTATAATCTAGGGAATGGCTAAAGACAATGGCAACACCTCTAGATTTAGTATGGTAAGGAGCAGAGATACACTCCCCAATCCAGGAGCCCCACAGGGAATTTTCAGACTGGGCCCAGTGTGTTTCCTGAAGAAATGCTATGTCTGCTGATAGGGATTTTAAATGGGAGGCCACTCTTCTGCGTTTTATAGGGGAATTTAAACCCCCCACATTCCAGGTAATCAGTTTTGATAGTGTGTATCACTAATGGACGACATGATCAGCGTATATGGAGTACGGCATATTTGCAGACAAGGACAGCATATCTACAGCATGAAAAAATAGTAACAGAATCGTACTGGCACAAAAAACAACAAACGTGACAATGATTGCTCCAATATACATATTTTCTAACATTTTCCTCCAGATAATAAAGGAAGCCCAAAACAGAGGGCTGGACCAAAAAAGAACATAAGTAGTAACAGAACAAGTAACACGTTTCCAAAAAAACAAAGCTCTCCCGAAGGATTGTGTACCCGAAGCTCTTGTTTGCGATACGTGTGGAGGATGAGTTCCTTATCTTGGTATTTTAAGAAACGTGCTATAACGACCGGGGTTTAGTACGCGAGTCGCCGTTATCAGGGCCTAGCCTATGCACCCTCTCCACAGCAAGGCCAGCCATCGCAGGGGAGAGATTCAAGGCCTATATAAGATCCTGTTTTAGGTATGTTACTAAATCGACAGATTTTATAGATTCTGGAATACCTATAAAAGCGTAGGTTGTTCCGCCGGCTAGATCATCAATTTTTTCCTCTAAGGGCTTCAATTGAGCAGATTGAGCTACAATAGTATTTTGGAGGGAGACCTGCAGATCATCAGAATCGCTAACCCGTTGTTCTAAAGTTACAATACGCCGGGCATTGGATTCCATAGTGGAGATGGCATCTGCGATGCTGGTTTGAATAGCAGCAAGGCATGTATCCAAAAGGGGCATCATTTTTTGTTCAATGAGGGGAAATAGATGGAGGGAGAGCTCCCTAATGGAATACGAATGTGGCACGGCTCCAGCAGGGTTATGGGGTATAACGGTGGTACAGTTTCAGCCGGGTTATGGGATACAAGTGTGACACCAGTAGGATATGGAATATAATGGCGGTACAGTTCCAGCAGGGTTACGGAATATAATTGGGATGGCTCCAGCAGTGTTATGGAATATATGTATAGCACAACTTCAGTAGGGCAGATGATAAAGGTATGGGGAAAAAAAAAAAAAGTGTACCTGGCGCTCAACTTAAATAATGTTTGATATGTCCTCCCCACAAACTTAGTTGCAATATGCTTGGTCTTGGATATCAGAGCAGGTCACAAATAGGGTGACTTAATCCCTTAGAAAAGTAGAAAAACTAAAAACATGGAGCGCTATATATTCAGGACCGTTTATTAAAAATGTTATTATAAGTAATAAAACACAATATGTAAAAAGTAACAACCAAACTAATAAAAACCGTTTCTTATGCACACATCCTATTGTTAAATAATTTAAATGTCCAGTACAGGTATTGTCATAAGGAGATGTTAAAAATTATTGATACTGTGGAATAATGGAAGATATGGCTCTAAATAGTATTGAGTTGAAGATGAGGTATAAAGAGCATTCCTTTGTTCCACTGTACCAGACAAAAAGAATCTTGGGTTGGTGAAGGTAATCAAAATTATGGTGTCAATATAGTGTGCCTGCAGTATCCCAGGTTAGCTGCAAGGCAATTGTATACTAATGTTACCTTTAGATGGTATTCTGTGCTTGATATGTCTTATAAGATGAAGTGAATATAGCGATCCATAAAGTTATCGTATTCGCTTCTCACCGGCTCTCCACGTGTGACTCGCTGCCAGCCGATGGTTTGTCTGATGAAGGAGGGGGGAGCTCAAGCGGTATACTCCGCGAGCTGCTGTAGATGGAAACCTCCTGCAGTGCGGCTGTCAAGCTTGAAAGAAACAAGAATCTTTCGAAACGCGTTGTTACGTGTGTTTCCAGCAGCCTCCGTCTTACCTGTAGTTCGCCCAAACCTCCAGACTCTTAGGGGCCCAATACATCATAGTGGAGGCCACAGGCGTTCTATTCCATCTCCAGGCAAGGGGCGGTTTGCTGTGTTTATTTTTGTTTTTAATATGTTTTTATATTGTTTTTATTGAATTCCTTATTAAATATTACTTGCTTATACAATCAGGGGAGATCGGTTCTGTGCCTAAATATAGGCTGATGAGCGAAAAAACCAAGAGGAGTGTCAAGTAAGCAAAACTTTATTGAAGGGGTGGAAAAGTTTGGAGGGGATTACACTATTGTTTGTCTCCTTTTCCCGTCCGGACCGCATGCAGGCTACAGGGCGTGTGTTGTAGTATGGAGCAACTACAAATCTGCCGGCGCGAAAAAGAGGTCATCAGAGGAGACTTCAAAACCAACGTGGATATCGGACGGAGCAGGGAGACACCTTGGAACCTTAAGATTGAATGCAGCTATACAAGAGGAAACTCACGTAAGTGCATAGAAATCCCAAGGGGTCATTTGTGTGAAACTAACTCCACTATGTTTCTTCTCTTTTGAGGTGAAGACAAGAAATAGGCAAAGAAAAAATAAAGCTGCAATATTGAATGAAGAACTGTGCAATTATCCCAAGCTGAAGGACAGTGGTAAATATATTTGGGACTGTACTATAATATTGTATCAAAAAATTATTGTGAAGCGTCAATGATATACACTGTTTGGTGATTTTGTTTTTCAAGAACTGATAACTGGTTACCCACTAATACTGCAGGTTGTTTTCAATGTGGCAGGACAAACTGCATTACCTGTAGATTCCTAAGCAAAGATTGTGATACTTTCAAATCAAGGAAAACAAGATATATAATGTGAAAATGTATATGAACTGTAAAAGCTCCTTCGTGGTGTACCTCATATCCTGCGAATGTGGCATGCAGTATGTGGGCCGCACCACGAGGGAGCTTAATACTAGGTTCTTAGAGCATCGTAGGAACATTCTTAAGAATTTAAAGCTCTCTGTCAAGACATATTGACCTCTGTCATGGGGGTAACATTAATTTTGTCACTATCATGGGTATTGAGGCTATAAAACCCTCAATAAGAGAAGAGGATCATTTCCCCACCCTAACGAATGTATAGAACTGAACCGTCAAAAATAACAACATCACTAATGTTAATTAAGAAATAGAACAACAATACCTATATCAATACTATATCCCTCTTAGAAATCACCATGCGGTATTATAAGTGGGTAAACAAAAGATAAAAGATACTGAAGACCCAATATTTTTCGAATTATAAACTCATAACAAGAAAGTGGGAACCTC
The DNA here is from genome assembly GCA_016617825.1 of Platyplectrum ornatum. Classification (NCBI taxonomy): domain Eukaryota; kingdom Metazoa; phylum Chordata; class Amphibia; order Anura; family Limnodynastidae; genus Platyplectrum; species Platyplectrum ornatum. The sequence continues at coordinate 52,755 of JABWIB010001834.1, read as the reverse complement.
CCCCCTATAGTTGTATCATGCCGAAATATAACACGATGTAAGGTACATACCTTGACGGATGTCCGGAAGGATAGACCTTAGGGTTTCCATCTTGAATGGCTTTAACGCAATATAGATGTTGATTTGCCGAAGATCTTATATAGTCCGGTACCCTCCTGTGGCCTTGCGTACGACGAAAAGCCTTGAATAAAGACCTTGCCCCACTTGTTCTGGGGGTACTGGGACTACCACTTGCTGTTGAATAAGATTCTGAAGGCTCAATTCCAATGCTGTCGCCTCTGACGCATCCAAGGGAGTTGGAGATTCCTTGAATACCGGCCTTGGCTGCTGGAGGAATTCTATTCTGTAGCCATGATGTATTACACCCAGCACCCACCTGTCCGTGGTGGAATTTTCCCACGCTGTGGGGAACCTGGAGAGTCTTCCACCTACTGTCTCTCCAGGTGTAATGCTTGGGCAGTCATTGGGAGAGCTGGCGTGAGCCAGACCTCCCCTCTTCTCCTCTGTGGGCATGAAACCCCTGGCAAGAAGTGATCCACTGTCCTCTCCTGTAATTACGTCCAGGCCTATAGGTTCTGGCCTCCCGAACCTCTGCAGGTGAAGGTCTTAAGAACCTGGTTGATGGATCTCTTCTAAATATCCTGTCTTGAGGAAGCCAAGAAGATTTACCCCCTGAAGATTTCGCTATGATATTGTCCAACTTGGCCCCGAAGAGGTAAAGGCCCGGTAGAGGAAGGGAAAGCAATTTATTCTTTGACTGAGCGTCTGCACTCCATGACTTCAGCCAAAGAACTCTTCTGATGACCACCGAAGTTGCTTCCGCTCTCGCCACCTAACGCAATGAATCTAGAGAATCTAGACTCAATAGCCACCTGAAGTTCTTGAATGGTTTTCAAAAGGTTACTTCTGCTAACTCCATCCAATGTATCGGATTCGTGTGCATAGCACCAGCCTCTTAGAATTCTAGATGTAGTGGCGCTGGCTGCAACAGGTCTAAGTGCTGCTCCCAAGATGGAAAATTGCTTTTTCAGCCCAAACTCCATTTTCTCCATACTATCCCGGAACACATTAACATCCTCCAAGGGCAGAGTAGTCTTTAGTGCGATTCGTGCAATAGCCGCATCCACCTTTGGGGGCTCCTCCCAAGCCTTAACATCAGCAGAGTGAAAAGGATATATACGGTGCAGCCTGGAGGCAGACATAAGCCTTTTATCCGGAATGCACCATTCTTCCGAGACCGCCTCCTGAAGCGCTTGAGAGAGAGGAAACATCTTATCCTTTTTTAGATTCCTTGAACAAGAGATCCTGTAATCTTAAATCCTCCACAGGTTTCTGGATATTAAGAGATTTGTAAATCAATTCCAAGAGGCCATTAACTAAGTCCGGATTATAGTCTGCTTCAGGTTGGGCCTTCACGGTAATCACCTCTAGGTCCAAACCTTCAGAGAGCTCGCTAGTGAGAGGCCTAGGTCTCTTGCAAGACTTTTTAAACTCACGTTTGTCAGAAAGGTGTCAGCCAGCACAGATTTCATTTTGTCAAAAAATTCATCCATATTGGACGGCTGATTCTGTTGCTTATCAGTACAGCCCGTACACATGCGTCCCACGTTATCCGCTGGGAGCTCAATATCACACAGGGAGCATCTGTTAGCTTGCTGCCTTTTGTGCTTAGGTCTCAGGTCAGCATTACTCTTGCCAGAATCCGATCTGCAACATATACACATAAGCATAAACAAACTCCTCTTCTCTTCTTTTTATATAAAAAAAGAGCAAAAAATAGAGCAAAAATCATTAGCTAGGGCTTACCTGGATTTTCTGGACTGAGGCATGTCCTTCTCCATAACGAACTGCTGCCAAACAGAGCACATGTCAAACAAAGTACTGTGCCTTTAAAGCGCTACCGGCGCACTGCGGCTGACGTCAAACCCCGTTTTCACTGATGGATACGGGTGGACATCCAGCGACCGCAGATGACGCCACAACCAGCCCGCCCTTGGAGGTAGGGGTGGGTTTACATGGAGCATGGAGGAAGCAAGCGAGTCCTGGAGGAGAGAGACCACTGCACAGCAGTCCCCACCTGGCACAGGAGTCGGTGGGGGAGCACTCCGCCGGGTAAGCCCTTCCTTTGAAAGCTACACGCAACCTGCCACAGGAAGAAAAAAAAAAAAAAAAAAAAAGACAATGGGGGCAGGATGGGAGGGGCTTATGTACCTGCCAGTGTCTGTCTTTCTTCTTCCTGCCGGGACCAATAGGAAACCTGTCATTTCCCAATGGTTTGTGCTGCCATCTGGGCAACAGGAAAAATAGGGCTTGGTCATTAGGGACCAAATAGGCCGTGTCATTAAGGGGTTAATTGTTAATTGTTTGAGTGGAAAATCTTTTTCTTTGTTTCATAAAATAACAGATCTTGCCAGGAAGGCTCTTCCTTGGGATCCTCAGTATTAAGAGTCTTGTGTATCAACATCAGTAGGTTATTCACAAGATCCGGATTGAAATCAGCTTCTGCGTCTGAGGCTGCGGATTCCATCTGAGACTAGGTCCGAAGGGCCTGATGATCTGAATATCCGGAATGTTCGCTGGCAATTGAACTTTGCTTATAGCAGTAGCAGAGATGATTTTATCTAGATCCTCCTTAGTGACAAAAGTGTCACACACGGCCGCCTTAATATATTTTATGAACAGATGTTGCTGACCTGATTTACAGTCTTCAGACTGATCCCGGGTATTTCTCTGGCAGCTGTTTTTTGTAGAGAGCGCAGTCCGCTAATGGACTCGGATCTAAGAGTAAGAACATAATTACCAACGAAACACTTTTTTTCACATTTTTTTTGCACTAAGTCATCCCCCAACAGGAAACGGAAGCAGACTTACCAAGGTCTTATAACTTTCTCCTCCATACTCTTAGGCACTCAACAATGCTTGAAGAAGTGAAGAGAACATGCACCTCGATGTGTCTGCACACAAACTGGAGGCAGAGGTTAAATACAGGTAGCAGGTTAAACGACCTTGTGACATCACGCCCGCGTTCGCGCCGGATTCACCCGGGCACGTCACTAATAGTGCGGCAAATGACCCACTTCCCGGGTCATATAGCAGCACTGCTGCAGAGCATAAGAGGGCGGAGTTTAGCACTGTGAGCCTTGGACGCTGGGAGTTCAGGTGCCTTGCCTGGAGCGAAGTTTCGTAAGAAGAGCATGAAGCATCCTGATTGAACCAATGGGAAAAATACAGAGGCATGAGCAGCAGGGGGTCTTATAGTGACGGCTTCTTTCTTTCCCCTGATTGGACCAGTGAGAGGCTGAACCCATGTGTATGGACCTCCATGGGAGGAGCAGGGGTAAAATATTTTTATAAATAAAGTTTTACCCACTACTATTGCGAAACATTTACATTTAGAAAACAAATATTCTAAATCTATTGCATAGGGTGCTCTAGAAGAACTCTTGCAATCTTTAAAAATTTATTTATATTTGCTGTAAATTGCTTAAATAAAAAAAACTGCAGATTATTTACCTGTTAATGTGGTTTCCTATACTCTCCATGGCACAGAATGGGATGTTCTCCTCCCTACTGGACCAGTCAGGAAAGAAGAAAAGACACTGGACTCCATAAATAGCTCCCTTCCTGTGTCCTCTGTCTTTCATTTTCAAAGCTTAAAGTAAGCACAGTTAGTACATAACAATATCACAACACAAATTAATCCTACCGGGTGGGAAACTATGTGCTGCCATGGATAGTATATGAAAACCACATTAACAGGTAATTAATCTGCAATTTACCTATGCTTCTCCATGGCAGCACAGAATGGGTAATACCCAAGCAATACAATTTGGCATCTGCCAAACTTAGCATCTGCTGACGCCAAAACATCTAACTTATAATGGTGTGTAAAAGTATGGCTTGATGCCCAGCCTGCAGCCTTCCATAATTCTTGTGCCAAGGCCAACTATCTGCCAAAGATGAAACTGCCCTAGTAGAATGGGCTCTAATACTACTAGGGGGGATCTAAACCCTTAACCTTATATGCCTTCCCTACGATGGTCCTAACCCATCTTGAAATAGTAGGCTTGGAGGTAGATACTCCCCGTCTTTCTCCTTCCGTAAGAGCAAATAAGTGTTTAGAGTTTCTAAAGTCCTTGGTTCTATCTAAATAAATGGAGAGAGCCCACCCTGCCACCTTACATAGCTCGGATATTGATGCATCCTCTTTGTCTGCCCAGGAGGCTGCCACTGATCTAGTAGAATGTGCCTTCAAGTTGGAAGGGGGTTATAAGTTTTTAATTTTGTAAGCCTCCATAAGAGCCGACCTAATCCACGAGTGGGTAGACCCCACTTGTTTACAAGCATCCTGAATACCTCCTGGTTCAGACACCATTACCCTGGATGATACTGGTGTCTGCTCAGACAACCCACTGCCTTGTTTTCTTTTCCTGCTATAAATACAGAGCTGATCCCTCAAGTATTTTCCTCTGCCCACAGCAAAACTTGCTTTGCGATGTCCCAAAGCTGGCGACTTTTTGTACCTCCCTGATGATTCAGATAGGCCACCACCGACCTGTTGTCCGACTGCACCAGCATAATTGATCCCCTGAGATGCTCTTGAAGTTTTAAACATGCCAGTTTTACCGCATACATTTATCTTATGTTTGAATGGGGTAGAGGTACCCCGGGATTCCATGAGCCTTGGACGAGCCTTTTGCCACAGACTGCTCCCCATCCATTAGAGCTTGCATCTGTAGTTAAGACTAGATGCAGAGACTCTTGAGAAGGCCTTCCCGCCTGCAGCCTTTCTTCTTGTAACCACCAAAATAGATCTTGCCTGATGCAGTCTGGTATCTTTATGCTTTGTGATAAGTCTCTGCTGTTTGTTCCACTGGCTGAGGAAGTTGACCTATAAATCCCTCATGTGAAGCCTTGCCCTTGGATGGTGTTGATTGCCNCTGACATTTGTCCTAGTATCTTGAGGCATTTCTCTGCCGACAAGATGACTGACCGGGTTGCCTGTTCGATTTCTGCCCGAAGTGTAAGCTTTCTTTCTAGAGTAAGTGACACTCGCATAGTGACAGTGTTTATTATCACTCCCAGGTATTTTGCTGAAGTACTTGGGGTTAGATGACACTTCTGGAAGTTGATCATCCAGCCATGTTGGAGAGTCTGCACTACTCTGCTTACATGAGCCCATGCCTTTTCTTGCGAGTCTGCCATTACTAGGATATCGTCCAAGTAAGGCCACAGCATTATGCCTTGTTCTCTTAGCCTGGCTACCACGACCATAAAGACTTTGGTGAAAGTACAAGAAGTGGCGAGGCTGAAGGGAAGGGCATTGAATTGAAAATGCCTTCCAAAGACGTGGAACCTTAGAAATTTTTTGTGACCCTTGAAGATGGGAATGTGCAAATAAGCATTTCTTAGATCTATCATAGCTAGAAATGCCTTTTCCGGAATGTAAGGGAGTATGACCCTTAACTACTCCATCTTGAAATTGGAACCTTCTGAGGTCTAAAATTGTTCAATGGCCTTCCATAGACTTTGACCACAAAGAATCTGGAGTAGGTTCCTAGGAACCTATGCTTTGCTGGTACTAAAGACAGCACTTTTTGCTGGGTCCTGAGGAACTCCAGCTTGTAAACGGAATGGATGATTTGCAAGACCCACTTGTCTGTTGTTGTAGTCTGCCAGACTTCCAGAAACTGTTAACCTTCCCCTGACCTGGTCTGGCTCTGTATATATGGCATCATTGGTAATGTTCGAAGCCCGGGGGCACGTCTCTTCCCCTTGAGCCACAAAAAAAAAAAAAATTCTAGACGGGGCCGATCCCTGGCCCCTCCGATAGGCTCTTCCTGGCTTGTAGGACCTGGTTTCCTTTACTTCAGTGGGAGGCCTAGCTGATCGGGAAGAAAACCTTCTGGTGGCCCTGTCCTGGGATAACCATTTTCCTTTCGATTGGGCATCCGCTGCCCATGACTTAAGCCATAGTGCACGCCTTGACACAGCTGCACTCGCACCCTGTCTGGCTGCCAGCCGCACAAGCCTAAGGAGGCTTGACAGATAAACTTGATGGCTACTTGCATATCTTGCAGGGCCTTAAGGATGTCTGCTCTCTTGGCTCCATCGATTACCTCGGCTTCTAGGGCATTGCACCATCCCCTGAGGATTCTCGCAGTAGTGGCCACCACTGCTGCTGGTTTAAGTGAGGCTCCCGCTAGTAGATGTTTTTTCAGGCCAACCTCTACCTTCTCCATTGGATCTCTGAATAGATTTACTGGCTCCTGGCTACCGCAGCAATCCACTGGGAGAGGGGTAAGCTGTCTGCAGCCTGTAACACTGAAGGAAAGAAAACACAGTCAGCAGGGGATGACGTCATTATATACTGCAGAGTCTTCTTTCCTTTTCTGTCAGCACCAATAAGGAGGTAATACCCATATGTAGGGCTGCCATGAAAGGAAGCATAAGAAATAAAAATAAACGCAACAAAGAAGTTCACAAATAGTGCATCTGGAAATTGGCTTTTTTTGTTTTGACTTCTCAGCCACTTTACTAGATTCAGATCTAAAATAAAGAAAAATATGCAAGACAAAAAGTTCAAGAGAAAATAAGTATCCAGCCAGGGCTTACCCAGAGTGCCTGGCTTTTTCATGTTGCTTCTCAGCCACTAGAAGTATCAGGAATCCTGCTCAGTGAAGCCCAGCCCTGGCGCCAATTTTAAAGACAGGGGACGGTTAGGCGCTCTGCAGACATAACGCCCGCTTTAACCCAGGCACGTCTTAATCTCCCTGCTCCTGACGTCATTTCAGCGAACCGAACGTTCGGAGTACTGCCCGCGTAGACGAATCTTCGCTTTAGACCTCCAGCGTGGGATGACAGAGGACACAGAAGTGAGCTATTTATGGAGTCCAGTGTCTTTCCTGACTTTTCTTCTTTCCCATGGAGAATGTTTTAGAATGCAAACTGCAGGGTACAACGTACATTTCACTATATTTTTTTTTAGAATATATTTGTGTTTAGTCCACTAAAAAAAATTATGGCTACTGATTGAAGGCTCAAAAAAAAAAAAAAAGTGCCTTTGATGCCAGAAATAAATTGTAGATTAAGGGGAGTGATATCTGGCTTGATGATAGATGGCTTGACATGATAGACAGGTGGTGGAATGTCACCGCAAAGCTCCAGCTAAATAAGAGAGATGAAACATGCTGAACTCAACCTACAGTATTTATTGGTGGAAAAAACACTTATTGTTTAGGATTCTAAACAAGTTTAGGCCTGCAGTGATACTCCTAACAAGTTCAGAATTCTGGTACCGCGGAATGTAGAGTTATTGGACTATGACTTCTTGATTTATAGCTCAAGTTTTTTTTTATTTTATTTTCTACATGCCTGGTCATTGTATGCTTTGGCATAACAAATATCATTTGAAGCTGCCAAGTAATTTCTAATTTGATATAAACAAATGTGCATACACTATTTAGTGACAAATTCTAATTATTTAAACTATTACACAATATGCCACCATTGCCTCATTTCTATATTTAGCTGTAGTCCGTTCTGCAAGGAAAGTAAATTAACCTGTTCCATTTTGTTCTGTTATTGGGTAGTTGATAAGTTAAAGTAAACACTGGGAAAGTATAAACACTCCAACTGAATTAAACTAATACTATTAACATGTTGTTATTGTTTATCATGTAATTTCTAGATAGGACTAAAGATATGTGCTGTCAAAGTCCAAACCAAAGGAACCAGCCATTAGGAAATATAGATTAATTTTGTCTGTATTAATATGTAAAATTAACAGGGAGAAAAATACCCATTTTATTGTATAATCATGTACATGGTCAGTGTGGTGCAATGATTACGCTTTGGTAAATATATCTAAATCAAATGGGACAATAATCATTTATGGATGAAGAATAAGATTTATGAACAAAACACCATATATTGTAAGGAGGCTTTGTAACATTCAGCCTTATTCCAGAACATCAGCAGGGGGTACAGGATGGCCCATGCTATGGGCCATCCTGTTTAGACTGTTTACATATGGACAAAAGACACAAACTCCTCAATCTCCTATGGTGAGAAGCATGGTTTGCAAATGGACTATGGAATTAATCACACCCAGCCTTTGTGTTTCACCTAAAACATTGATCTGCACATGGACAGTGGAATTCATCAACTTTCACTGAAACCTCACACCCTGTTCTGATTTGCAAATACAAAACATATGTCCTGTTTTGGGGACAGAAGGTAAAGTCTGCATTTTGAAGGAACTTGATTCCAGTATTCAGTAAGAGATGGGGACCTGTGGCATCATAGGTGCCGGCTGTCTGTAGCCTGGGGATAAACTCCCTATTGTTCCCTGGGTATAAGAATGGCTTAATGAACACCTTAGAGTCAGTGAGGATACCTGAAGGACACTTTGCTGTTGGAATGGACTGGGAACATTTGCTGAGGCCTCCATGGCCAGATCTTCATTCCTGAATTTTGCAAGTATATAATGGACTCTGTCTCTTAAACACTATTTGCCTAAGTCTCATCTGGTTAATAGATTAAGGTCTGTCTGTATGCTGGGTTATTTTCTATCTGATTTTTAATTTCAATAGTAAATACAACTTTTGGAGCTGTATCATGTCTCAGGCACTGTCAAATTCAAATATATAAAAGATTTCCTATGTCTAACTACTTAAAGCAGTATGCTGCAGTCACAAAGCTAAGAAATGCAAATACTGTATAATATTGAACAAGTCATTCACAATAAACTGAGCTTTACACCAATCACCGATGATAAATTGTGATTTAATACTTTAAGATGCGAGATTAATACTTTTTGCTAAAGTTTTGTTTTAGTGTATTATGGGTACATACCAGTGCAGTACATACCATGAGGGTGGAGGCTGTGTCCCCTAAGGACATCAAGGAAGTCCATCAACAAATAGGTTTTAATTGTAACAATAAAAAATAAATCTACAATAATGGACTTACAATAGGTTTTCCACAAGGGCAAAAAAATAAAATAAAAAAAAACTAGAGGCAAACAAAAGATTAAATGTTATCCTTGATTTGAATTACATACAATTGGCACTTCTTGTAAAATACTGAGATAAGCCATAATTCTGAGCCAGGGAATACTCCCACTAAACACGTTGCACCTTATTTACAGATCAAGATAGATAACGAGGCATTTGCTCTCTTAATTAATGTTTAGAGTGATGCAAAATTGGAATAATTAAACAATATTGCCTTTATATTTAACCAAAATGTGTTATTAACACAAGATTTAGTAATGTATAACATTCTGCAAGACATCTCACCTTACAGTTTCACCAATAGATACAGGTGTTTGTTCAATTCTGGATGCACAAGTTTCCAAATCATCTAAAGAAAATTCATTAAAATGTTGTAACTAGAGTTACAGGGTTAAGAAACCCCTTGATATCACAATACATAAACATGCAAACCTTTCAGAGCATTTTGTGAAGGAGTTAAATCAGTGCTTTCTTTGGTGGATGTAAGATTCTTTTTCTTAAAAGAAATCACAAAAGAATAAAAAAAAAATAGGATGAACTAAAACAAGCACGAAATATAGTACAACAATAATTGTAAGAATAAATTCATAAATCACATCTGAATTACTGTATATACAGCACTTCAGCACTTTTTTATGGTGCAAGCGCACCCCTCGGCTCATACATTGCTGTCATGATGTAAGGATGTACTGACACTGGCAGGCAGCATGACACTCATACACCACACCGAGTCCATAGAGCTGGCACAGGCATGATAGTGTGCTGTTACAGCATGGCACAGGAGCTTTACATTGCTTTATATTAACCTGAACATGCAGGAAACAGGGGGACAAGAGAGACATATAGGGGAAGATCTAGAGTCAATGAGACCAGAGTCAATGCAATCCTATGGGGGTAATGATCCATCAGTGACAAGAGTGACACAAGCCGTTCGCAGTGGTGATAGACAGACATACTGGGGGGGGGGAGGGGGTCGGGCTTATGCTCGCGTCAATAAGTTATCCTAGTTTTTTTTTAGGTGAAATTAGGTGTCTCAGCTTATATTCGGGTTGCCTTATACTAGAGTATATACGGCACTTAAATCTGACATTTAAAAATTGAATCTATATCAGGCTGAAGTTTTGAAATAGGAATTTATGGAAAAGACATACCAACTTAAATGTGAACTTACAGGGGTTGACTTTTCATTCTGTAAGCTTTTTACTGTATTCATAGCTTTCACTGGAAAAGCAAAAATAATTCACACCAAATCAACATAATTATGTCTGTTTTGTTGTTAGAATGTACAGTCTTTTCAACGATTCATCAGCGTACCCTGTGAGTCATGTAATAGATTAAACTTCTGTGTAATCGCACAGAAATTGAAAGTTATTTTTGTTATTGTGTTGTAATAGTTTAGGTGGTTGCACTAAATAGAGAAGGCAACATACTGAATTCATGTGGCAGTTTTCGTTATCTTGAGCTTGGCAATTTGTGAGAGCAAGAAAGAATTCAAAATACTTTGGAGACAGATTTTTAAAATGACTGCTTACCAGTACTAGTGCCAACCGAATACGAAGTACTAGCTTGTCCTGCATCGTCATTTGTTACATCCTGAACATTGCAAGTAAACATATTAGAAAGAGGATTCACTTATAGCTGATAGCTATTCATACATGCAAATATTTACATGTTTGTCTATAGTTCTTCACAATACATACAATGGCATTCATGTCTACTTATTTGCAGGTATGGCAGTATTAACTATGGTGGTCAATTTTGAAGAATTAAGTTCTTTATTTTACTCAGCTGAAAACAACTCACATATTTTGAGCTTAGGATATGCCAATTGTATAGGAGAGGGAACATTGTATGGTAGTTGGGAGCACCACTAAATTAGCTGTAACAATATGATAATATGATAATATTGCACACTAGCCACTAAAGCACGAAAAAGCCATCCAGATTTTTACAAACTACAGCAGGTCCTGCCACTAATTGAGATGTCCAAGCACTTAAGAGGCACATGTTGGCCAGTTCTGCACCAAGGTATTTTGAGATGGTAAGTGAATAAGAATGAACAAACCATTTTAAAATTCTCGCCATATAGTTTTGTGATTGCTCTCTGAATGTCATGATCAGGTTCAAAATAAATCTTTATCTGTTCTGTCACGTTTTGGTTCACAGTGATGGGCTTTTTTAGGTAAATGGTAAGGACTTGTTTCCCAGTAATTTCTAAAATTAAAAGAAAAAAAACAAAACAAAAATATAGTTAATCTAATCACAATTAAAGTTAATTGCAAACAAAAGTAGTTGCAAATATATTGCGAAGAGGTGCTAGTCTGCAGAGGCTTGCGATTTTGAGAACTTGAATACATGCACTGCTAGGGGTCTCCAAGGTCAGTGGTTGAGAACAATTATTGTAAGAGCCTACCTTTATGCAAACTATGATAATGATCATGGTTATGTGTTGGTTTTCTGTACTATGCCTCCCGTCTCTTTGCAATAGCTCTATTAAGGCTACCTAATCCACACCAATAACAGATTTACGACTTAGACACAAAGTTAATGCAGTGCTTGGATACTCCACAATAATGTCCTATGGGACACAGACTCATGAAGGGAAACAAGATTGTATCAGTAGCACTAACACAAAATTCAAGCTTTAGTTTTTTATTTAAGAGCCAATTGATCAGTCCAGTAAACCTCCAAAATAGTATCTATAAACCCACACCCACAGGTAGAAGATCTAGACCAACCTAAAAGTGCTTATAAAAATGCACAAAAACCTTTAATACTCAATGGTTAGTAACAAAACTATCACAATAGCTGTAAAACAAATATGCCTGTTGCAATCCATAGTAAATATGCATTTTTCTTAAATTGAGCATATTACCTTCTAAGCATTTGTCACATATTTGCAAAAGTTCTTTCGTTTTCCTAATACTTTAGTATCTCCCAATATAACTACTTTAAAAGCTGTGAATAACTATTTAACATTATGTACCTTTCAAGCTATAAGCAGAAAGACAGTTCATCTGTATTCTGATAGAATCCCAGAGGTAACTCTAAAGAAGGCAAAGCAGACAATTATATTCGTATTAAGGTTTGTATGCAAGAAACCCTATGCAACACATTTCTGCACAGAACTAAATTAAGTTCAGGAACATTGATTAAAATTACAGAAAAATGTAAAAAACACAAAAAAAAAAACTGAGCATCAGTATTAACACAATCACAAATTTAGCTTAAGATTTATTTATGTTAATATTTAAAGGAAAAGCTTACCTCATCATTTTTAGCGTAAAAGGAAATACACTTTGTACCATCATTAAAATCAATCCAGAAAAGTTCATAATCCTGAGGCTTTGACAACTAAAAACAAAAATATTTAATAAGTACATCAAATAGAATGAAAATAACTCTGAAAATAATTACTACACATGAATTAAAAAAAATATATTCTGATTAAATTACCGAATAACGTATTGGGTAAAATGTCATGGTTAATACCTATTACTACAGGATATTTTTATTGTATGCCTGTATAGACATATATGCTGGGGCTAAAAAATAAATTGTTTTGCATGCCAAAAATGTTTGGAAATAGAAACTAGACATTTTTCCAGAAAGGGATAAAAAAATAGTTTAGAGAAGAGCCTTAAAGACAATAAACCGTTTACCCTAACTCTGATTTGAGGGAGAGACCATTTCTTTATTACTATTAGGGATCTGGAACAGATTATGGCTTAGTTTCTTATATATTTTGCTATATTTAAGAAAAGTAAAGTATTATGTAGTGTCCTACCACCCCAACCACAATAGACCGAGAATTTTTATATCTGCCTGCATCTTCCTCTCACTGCAATCATCTGCCTTGCACACAGACATTACTGCAGATTAGGTTTTTGAGGCCATTAAAGCCGCCTATGTTCTCCTGATCCTTGCATCTCCCCACACCTCCTTACCCAGTATCTATTCTAGCCTAGCTAAACACAGCTCCATATCTGGTTACAATACTTAATCTTTCAAAGAATGAGGCCCTCCCTCTCCATATACCTGCACCTACAGTAGACCTTCTGAACTGTAACTACGCTTAGTTGCAGAACAGGCTACTTAAGCTTAAATTACTACTTAAGCTTAAGTAGCTTAAATATTGGGGTATAAATACTGGGGAAATCACATTAATCAGTTAATTTGCTGTTTTCTTGACCTCCCACAGCAGAATATTTACAAGCTTATTTACAAATAATCTTCAGCCTGCTTATTCTCTCAACCCATGACCTCGATAAGCCCTGGTGAAGTGGGCTTACAGATACTCAAGAGGCAGCAACTGCTTCTGTTTGTGCTTCCAGGACAAGTCGTGACCTGCCTGGCAAAAAGTAGCTTTGGAGGCGGCAGAGCCTCTTTTTTTTTCCCATCTAATAAGTTTAGATTTATGCATTAGCATCATTCTTGCAATGACGAATTTCAGTTCAACGTATGGCAATTTTGTTTGAATTGATACAAGAGTAACACAATTTCTTATGCCTCCTCCATGTGCAGTGGAACACCGGGTATTTCACCCGTCACAGGTGCAATAGGAAAGGAAAGAAGACGCAGCTCAAATAATGGCCACTCCAACTGCTGCATGGGTCTTCTTTCCTTTCCTTGGTTCTGAAGGAGCAATTCTTTGGCGGTGTGTTCCCAGTGTGGTGCTCCTTTCCCCGCTTGCATGCATGCATTCACGTAGTAGCCACTACATGCTCCCTATGTGATAAGTGACAGTGTTTTTGGATGAGGACAATACATTGATATGAAATGTATTAATTATTTAACATTATTTCATTGATATATGGAGTTGTGTAAGTGAGTGAATAGGTTTATTAATGCCATCTGTAGTGTGATAAGAAATCTAGTTGGAACTGGATTTCCATGTGGTCATGGAAAGGGACATTCCTTGGACCAGAGACCAAGAAATCTTTCCCAGCCCCCATGCAGGACACTCCATCTTATTCCTTGTGACTGCCCAAAAACTTTCTTAACCAATGAAATGTGAACATATGGATTTTCAAATTTTCTTTGTGTGGACATAAAAGGACTGTCTCTGCTTTTGAAAGAGATTTCAGGATTGAAATTGACTTGGTAATTTTACCATTGCGCTGTGTATTTTTGTTTCTGTAAATAAATTTTTTCATATATTTCTAGAAGTCATTTTCTTTTATATGTAAAGAGGTTCACTTTTATCATAAGCACCTGGAGAATAACAGTACGGGCAAAGCTTGTGACTCATGCAAGGCAGCTAAACAAGAAGCTCACACTTCGCTGGTGGAAATGCTTTATGTCCAAAGAGGATTATAAAAAGCTCTCCCAAAAACGACCTAGATCAGTGAACCATCGGTAGACTCTGAAACAGAGGAAGGGATTCTGGTGTCTGATGGGTCTGTGCAGTCAGAGGAAGATGTGCCTACAGCGCAAGGAGCAGACTTCAAACCTGATCTAGTAGATAATTTACTCACGTTAATACATAAATCCTTTAACATTGGAGAAACCAAAGAATAACTGCTGGTGCAGGATCTGTTATTTTCAAAGAATAGGAAAAAGCCCAAGTATTTTCCTTTATCGAAAGTAAACAATGATCTCATTTCAGATGAATGGGAAAACTCTTAACGCAGACCTCCGACACCACAAAAGTTCTCCAGGCTCTACCTGTTAGAACCACAGGACGTCAGACCATGGCAAATATAGATGTGGCAGTTGCTGGCATCTCTAAGAGGACCACCTTACCTTTAGAGAACACAACATCTTATGGAGGCTTAGGTGGTAGAAGGCGCCAAGCGGGTTGATATATTAGCAATTTGCATCTCTTGCAAGGTCTTTATTGAATTTCTATGCAACTCCAGACTCGGGAGCTCACCTAGGTGCCAGTGCTACTGTTGCAAGGAGAGCACTATGGCTCAAGCCATGGGCTCCATATGCTCAATCCAAGGGAAAACTATACCTACCCTTTAGGGTTCTTACCTGTTTGGCCCTCGGTTGGACGAGATCACCAGAACCTCGGGGGAAAAAGTCGAAATGGCTAACCTAGGATAGGGTAATTAGGAGAGCACCCAGCAGCTCATATAGATCACCTCAAAGGGAGTTTAAAAAAGAGAGATCATACAAGCCTGGAAGACCCTTTAAGAGAGGAAACCTGGGTAACCAGGGGTCCAGGCCATTTTTTTGTTGCTCCAGGGGAGGAGACAGATTCGGAGACTACCCAGCCCCCCAATGACGCAAACCAGTCCCAGTCTTTTCATGTCGGGGGGAGAATGACGGAGTTTATCAACACTTGGCAGCTGACAACTACAGACAAGTGGATAAGATATATATTTGTGGCTACAAACTGGATCTTACCACCTGACCAATGCACTTATTTGTCCACTCTCCATCACCATAAAGAGGCGAGGACTGAGGCAAGGACTGTGGCATTAAGGGACAGCTTAGCTCTAATGAATCAGCAAAAAGTAGTTGTTCCGGTTCCAGTGGCAGAAAGTTTGATGAGTTTACTCCAGTTTCTTTGTCACCTGAGGTCCAGGTCAGTTCTGTGGCCTCCTTTACCACAGACATATACGAGTGCGAAATTTCAAAGCTAGAATCTCTGAGATCGATTCTACCATGGCTCTCTGAGATCGAACAACCATAGCTCTCAAAAGGTGCCTAACTTTCCTTACTAGTCATCAAAAGTTCCTGAGGTTCCAGGTATTCGGACAAAACTATAAGTTCGCTGCTCTGCCTTTCGGCCTCGCCATGTCTACTTGAACCTTCTCCTGATAGTAGCCATCCCCCATCCAAGACAAGAGGGCATCCTATTAGGGCCCTATCTGGACGATANTTTAGTGAATACAGATACAGAAGAAATAGCAATATTACATACGGCAAGGGTCATGGAGGTCCTACAGAATCATGGCTGGATCGTAAATTACGAAAAAAAAGTAATCTACTATCTACACAAAAAGGTAAAATACCTAGGAGTGATCATAAATACAATTCCTAAGACAATAACACTTTCACAGACAAGAGGAAACATTACTCAGAAATTTCCTCTCTAATACAGTCAAAATTCACCACAGCAGGGGTATGCTTTAAGAACATTAGGCCTAATGTCAGCGACCATAGATGCCTTACCCTGGGCCAGATATGAGAGATTTTCAATTGTCTTTTCTGGACCAGTGGAATCACTGCTAGAGCAACCTTGCTCAAAAAAAACCTGTCTTCCTATACACGTCAAAAAAGGGTTGGACTGGTAGCTAGATACTACACGCAGGCTCTTTATGGAAGAACATCTAAAAGTTGTTATGACAGATACCAGCGCCACAGGCTGGGGTGCAGTATGTGGGGAAGAAATAGTGCAAGGACTCTGGGAACCAGAGTTGGCGACGTCTCATTCAAATGCAAGAGAGCTAGAGGCAGTGTACAGAGCCTGTGTCAGTTTTCAAAGTTTGCTGCTGCATACCCATGTCATGATCCAGTCAGACAATATGGTCACAGTATCTTACCTAAACAGGGCGGCACAAAAAGCAGAAAACTAAGCAGCAGAGAAAAATGTTAGCGGGAGAGTCAGTATGTTCTATCAAGGCAACTTGCATAGCAGGTCATCTAAATTCAGTTGCGAACACTTAGAAACATAGAAACATAGAAAGTGACAGCAGATAAGAGCCACATGGCCCATCCAGTCTGCCCAGTTGTGTATTTAAAACTATACCAACCCAAATTTATTCTATATTTTGTTTGACAATACCCTTATATTTATCCCAAGCATGCTTAAACTGTTCTGTAGTATTAGCCTCCACCACTTCTGATGGGAGGCTATTCCACTCATCAACTACCCTTTCAGTGAAGTAATTCTTNACTATACCAACCCAAATTTATTCTATATTTTGTTTGACAATACCCTTATATTTATCCCAAGCATGCTTAAACTGTTCTGTAGTATTAGCCTCCACCACTTCTGATGGGAGGCTATTCCACTCATCAACTACCCTTTCAGTGAAGTAATTCTTACGGACATTTCCCCTGAACCTACCACCCTCCAGTTTATACGCATGCACTTTACCACCCAGGAGAATGGCAGCTTCATTTAAGTCTTTGCCAATACCGCAAAATGGGGCATTCCAGAAGCAGATTTGATGGCCTCAAGAAAAAACAAAGGCAAGAATCTTCTTTTCAAGATTCAGAAACAGTCATGCATCAAAAGTAGACTCACTAGTACACTCTTTCCTTTCAACCTAGCATACATGTTTCCGCCCATTCCTTTGATTCCAAGACTGTTGAGGGGGGAGAATACTACGCTCATTGCAATCCTGCCACGGTGGCGAGAAAATCATGGTTTTCCCTAGCCATGTTAGTGGACACACCATGGCTCCTCCCGCCAGGGGTCAATTTGCCATTCAGCCCCAAACTCCTGGAAACTAGCGGCCTGGCTGCTGAAACCAGCTACCTAGAACACCAGGGATTCTCCAGTAGGGAAGTCTCTTACACTGCTTAGGCTGTTGGTATTGGGTTTTCTGGCTCTCACAAAATTTGGTTCAAATATTCCCATTAGTGTATGCAAAAATGTAGAAATGCTTTTCTAACATCTACTTTGCTAGATTTCCTACAGGTAGGACTGGAGAAAAGGCTGGCAGCAAGCTCCATCGGGGGCCACATATCGGCCCTTAGCGCAGTGATAGGGACCTCGCTAGAGACAGGTATGTGGCCAGGTTTGTTCAGGCAGTAAATAGAACCAGGCCCGTATACAGAAATTCGGTCGCTACCTGGGATTTGAATATAGTGTTAGAGGCACAAAAAGATTGGTCTTATTCTTTTGTTACTTGAATATTGCAGTAATGTCTCCAGATTCATCCATGTCAAGTGCGGACATCTGAACTTTAAGTACTAGTCGCCAGCTCTTTATACAACCAAGAATTGAAGTAATCGTCCTAGCAGATATGCTCATGTTATACCAACTTACATATTTTTTCCAAATTCTTCCATATGTTAGGTCATTTCCTTCCTGCCTTTGAGAAACGTACCTATGAAATGTACCTTGGCTTCCTCAAACTTCCTCAGACCTTGCTGAAACCATGCTTTTCAAGGGAGGGAGGATATGGAAAGATGGCAACTAAAGTTGCAGTCTCCATTACTATCGCTCTTAGCAGTCTTGGAAGAGGGATCTGGCAAAAAAAAACCAGTGAGGAAGAAGTGCCTGGAAGCAGTCCGTGCATATTAGTCAAATGTCTTGGATTTTGTAGAAATTCTAGCTTGTACCCACTTGTTATCACTTCTACTGCCCATTGGTCTGTGTTGAAACAGATCTGGTTTCAATCCAACTTGGTTGGTTTCAATCCACCTATGGCCTCCGCCTCCAGAGGTAGAGAGGCTAGGAAGTCACTAGGAAGAGGGCCAAAAGTCCAGCCTGACTTCCCTACCCCTTTCCTGATCTCCGATGGCAATATGTAATCAAATGGGACCTGAACTAAAAGTATATATACAAAAAGTGGAAGCTAGACTGTTACGCTTTAGAGTACATGTAGAGGCGTCAGCAGAGCAGAGTATGAACAGATGCCCATCCAGCCACTTTGCAGAGGCCCAAAATGGAGACAGATTCTTACTCTGGCCAGGATGTTGCGACCAATCTTGCAGAATGAGCCCTAAGGTCTGTAGGGCTATGAAAGCCTTTGATGCTGCCTGACTCTTATTTTACCCTACAGCCAAGATGAACAATGGTTTATCTTTTCTGGTAGAGGACCTATCCAGACAGAAGTTGATTGCCCTAACGAAAACAAAAATGGTTCGGTTAGAGCCTTCAACAGAAGATTCTCCCAAGGTGCCAACAGTGGTCTCCTCATAGGTCTTATTCTGGTGGCAGCTTGAATGAATCTTGAAATGAATCTATCCAGTGGCAAAATAATTTCCATGACAGCAGAGAGGGACAAAATTTGAACTTTTAGAGAACTGGCCACTAGTCCCAAATCTAGGCCAGACAGATTTCTAAGATTAAGTGAATGGACCTAGGTGTTCTAGTCTGTACTGTATACCATAAACACCATGATAGAACTTTGATGTTGTTCTCTTCTTCTTCACCTGCAACAAGATATCAATTAGGCAAGATGAGAACTCTCAACTCCTCAAATTCTGGGTCTCAATAGCCAGGCCGTCAGATTCCACACATGAGGGTCTGGGTAGTCTCCAAGACTTGTCCACTGATAACTGAAGAGCTTTGCTGAACCATGCTCTTTTCAGCCAGTAAGGAAATATTGCTATAACTGTAGACTTTTCCCTTTCTATTTTCCACAGAAAGCTGGGAATAAGGTATTGGTGGGAAGATGCAGGCTAAGCTGAAATCCCACAGAGCATCTACTCAGAGTGCCCAAGAGTCTTTATACCAGGAGAAGAACAGTGGAAGGTTTTTGTTGTCATAGGATGTAATCCTACTTTTTGCCCAGGTGAGCAAAAAGGATCACGACTGAGCACGTTGAGACTCCAGCAATTAATGTGGGGTTCAGGCTGTTGACTCAGAACTTGGGCCACTTATCTCATGGGCGGAAGTCTGTCAGCATGGATAGACTGTCGATTGTCGGATTGGATTAAGACATCCCTGTTTGACAGGATAATTTGAAGAGACAGACANTGCTCATCCCTCTGATATTGGCATGTAATCTTACCTTGTGCGGTCTCCAGGTTCCTTGAACTAGGAGTCGTTGCAAGATGTTCGCCAACCTGAAGCACTGGTGTCAATAGATACCACTAACACCACTTGAGGTAGGTATAAGTTTTCGGTCATTAGCCTGACATTGCCCATATTCAAGTAGAGATCCGCCTTCATATCTGGACAGGAAAATACTTTAAAAGGTTGTGTCTCCTTGTTTCACAGACCTGAAAACCAACCTGAAGTGGACGCATGTTGAACTTCGAGCAGGAAATAGTCTCCAACGGTGAGGACATACAGTAGAGGATGAAGTCTCTTGGGGTGCTCCATCTGCTTCTTAGGACCCTTGAGTGAGAATCTGGATTCTTTCCTGAAACAAAGTGACGGACATTCATAGTATCAATAACTACAACAAGATATAAGATTTCTCACAGGGGTGAGATTACTGTTCTCCCAATCAATAGCAAGCTATGGGCCTGCAATACTGAGATTACCCTGGAGGTGTGCTCTCCTGCCTGCTCCTCTGAAGATTCTGCAAATAGGAGATAGTCGAGATAGGGCCATAGGGTGCAGTCAAAGTTTTCACTAAAACACTGTAGAGACGCCTGAGGTCCAGTAAAGTCCAATAGCCTCCTGATACCCTGGGGACCACAAGGTAGAGTAGAGCCCTTGATAACAGTTTGTGAGGTACTGGGATTACAACTTTATGCTGGATGAAGTTGGAGAGCCTTCCACCCATGGTCTCTCTGGGTAACAGTATCTTTGAGTCATTGTGGGTCCTTGCAGGGGGAGGAATCTTTCACCTCTCCTTTGGGCATGAAACCCCTAGTATGAGGTTTCAACTGGCCCCCTTTAGCACCAAACAAGGAAGGAACTAAGGAAAGAAGGTAGGTAACAGCATCAGTCAGGAGATGGTAGAGCGTAGAGACAACATAGGGAGGCAGGGCACTAGAAAGACACCCTTTCAAAGTTTGTGAAGGATCGACGAAGTGCACAAAATGGGCAGAAATAACTAAAAATTGTTTCAATTGAAAAAGAGGCACAGAGATCCTTCAGTTAAATGATAAAGGCAGATTGTAAGTCAGCCAGCAAATGAGGGCAGAATACCTCCCCGCACCAGTTGGTTGATCCTCGTGATCAGCCCTGAGTCATCTCAAGGCACAAAATTCTTTATTTTTGCATTTTGCACAGATATTGACCAGTGTTATTGTTACACTGTTAATAGACATGGGCAAGGAAACTCATGCCCAATTATGTTTGTAACTAAAGAGGTTGAATTCCCCTGCAATTCAGCATGGCTTTTCCCCACTCGTGAGTAAGTCAATAGTAAGTCTGGATCAGGTCCAATATTATAATGCAGAGCTACAGGTAAATGAAGAAACATTTATTGCAGGGCTAAAGTATGAAAAACTGTTCAGAGCTGCACCAAAATTTTGGAGTACTGGTCTGCAGTTTCCCAAATTCTGCACTTGCCTCTCTAAATGTCCCTTGTCCTCCCTATTAGGCTTACCTTACAAAGCCTTGATGAAAACTCTGAAAAACTATCCAGAGATCCTTTCCTTAGTTGATAATATGTCGATTTGCGATATTTGGTACTGGGTCTCCATGGAGAAGATGTCAGCATATCTTCATAACAAATCTGATGTTTTTCTCTGCCCCATGGTTTAATTTTCATTAGTTCATTCCACAACAGCAGCTGCAGGCTTTCAGACCTTTTCATTTAACGCTGTCTACAAAGTACTGTGAAGTGTTTGTGCGTTTTCACCCTGGTTCTCATGCCTTATCAACTAACTACCTGTCCACCTTTTCCCCCTTACTGTTTTGCTATGCCATGCAAAGCTGTTACTATTTGTAACAGGACAAAAATGTATAGCAAAAAAATATTGCAGTACCTTGTTAGCAAGAAAAATCAATGTGATGTAAAATACTCCTGGTTCAAAAAAGACAAAGTATTATAGAAGTGATACCTTTATTGGCTAACCAGAAAAATCATTATATAAAAAAATACTACACTCCGCTTATGGAAGACCCCACCATACAGTACTCAAAGGAACTCAGAACAATCATAAATTGGTTCAACCGGGTATCACCCCCTTTACCAGACAAACCCAAAATGGGTACCTTCTACATGTGACCTAAAATACATAAAGAAGGCAACCCAGGGAGACCAATCATTTCAGGTATTGGGACCTTAAGAGAATATTTCTGGATGGACAGAAAATGTTCTGAAACCCCTGGTGAGACGCACACCCAGCTAAATCCAGGACACCACAAACATTCTATGCAAACTTTCAGCCCTAGGTCCACTACCAGAAGGATCAATACCGGTAACTATGGATGGAGTCACTATACTCAAATATACCCTATGAGGATGGCATAGCCGCATGCCAATACTTCCTCCACAAAAACAGTTTAGCCACAGAGCCAACACTACAGCTGATCAGGTTCGTACTTAATCACAATTACTTTTCTTTTGGGGAAGACATATATTTGCAGTGTATGGGAAGTGCCATGGGTAGCAAAATGTCACCTCAGTATGCTAATCTTTTCATGGCTAAACTAGGGGAGGAATTTTTATCAACTTGCACAGTTAGACCTCTAGCACAATTCTGATACATTGGTGATCTGCTACTAATCTGAACAGGCTCTGAAGATGAGCTTCTAACGTTCCACAAAAACTTCAACAAGTTCCACCCAACAATCAAACTCATTATTGACTATTCACAGTCTCACATACATTTCCTGGACACAACCATATACATCGAAAACAATACTATACAAACTTCTATCTACCATAAACNAACAGGCCGCCCAGCATACCTAAGATGGAACAGCTTTCACCCAAGCAACACAAAGAAGTCAATCATCTACAGCCAAGCTCTAAGATACATTCGGATTTGTTCAGAGAGTGATGNTAGAAAACAACACCTGCTATCACTGAGGAATACATTCCTACAACAAGGATACCATCCAAGAGTGATAGATGAACAGATCCCAAGAGCCACAAGAATCCCAAGATGTACCCTCCTGGATTACAAACAGAAGGAGGACAACAACAGGGTGCCCCTAGTGGTCACTTACAACCCTCACATGAACATCTTGAGGAAAATTGCTGCAGATCTCCAGCCCATTTTGCAGAAAGACAATGGACTGAAAAACACATTCCCAGATTTACCTCTCCTGTCATTTAGACAGCCGCCAAACCCAAGAAACCTCCTTGTTAGAAGTTTCCTCTCATCACCATCAGAGACTGGTACCTTCCCCTGTAACAACAAAAAATGCAGAACCTGCACCCATGTCCTGTCGACTTACAGTGTACAGATACCCGACACACAAAGGGACTAAAAGATCACTGGTACATTCTCATGTACATACTCCAATGTGGTGTATATAATACAGTGTATAAAGTGCCCTAAGGGAATCTACATTGGAGAGACCAAGCAGAAACTGCAATCCAGGATGAACTTACACAGACACACAATACGGAAATCCCTGGACACCCCCGTGGGAAAACACTTCTCTGGGCCAGGACACAGTATGACAGATTTAAGAGTCTTAATACTGAAAGGTCTTTTCAAAAATGACAGAGAAAAATT